>SJYT01079472.1:0-25171 GCA_006410635.1 Cephalophus harveyi | reverse complement strand
TCAGTCTTCTGTATCACAGGCAGATTCTTTACGGTCTCAGCCACCAGGGTAGCAAACTCTTCATAAATAGCCTGTGTTTTTCTCTTCTGTAAAATTCCATTTGTTAACCTTTTATTTCAAACTGTGGGTATGTGCTGATACTTAAATCTTTAATTCATTCTTTGCCTTTTTCTAATCTACTGTTTAGCTCCATTTATTTAATGTTTCAAGTCTTTAAGAATTGTAGTCTTTCATTTTTAAAATAATTCTGAATTGATTCTTTGCCATATTCACCTATAGTTGATTCTTATGTGCAGAGATTCCTTATCTGTTTAATATATTTAGGATTTTATTTTGTAGATACTTTTATATTCTCTATAATATCTGAGGGTTTTAAGTTATGATTTTAAAGCACTTTCAGTTTGCTGTATTATTTTTATTTCTTTGGGCATATGTTCTTTTATCTTCAAGTTTATTAATGAGTTTTTTACCATTAGTAAAATGGTAGTTTTAGTTTTTTACCATTAGTTTTTACCATTACTTGTCTTGTGGCTCAGTGGTAAAGAAACTGCCTGCCAGTGTGGAGCTGCAGGTTCTATCCCTGGGTTGGGAAGATCCCTTGGAGGAGGAAATGGCAACCCACTCCAGTATTCTTGTCTGGAGAGTCCAGTGGACAGAGGAACCTGGTGAGCTATAGTCCATGGGGTCACAAAGAGTTGGATACTACCAACCGACTGAGCATGCACATATACATTTATGTGTGACTGGGATTTGAGACCGCCTATCTTGAATTTTCATTTTCTTTTATCCCTTTTCTCCATTTCTGTTTTATGGTTCCATGATTATGTCATCCAGTGATACCTAGATTTCAGAGATAATATTATACTAGCAGTTCAGACTTTTACTCCATGCAGATACTACCTTCTTATCTTCTCCACCTCATATAAACAACAATCCATTTTCCATTTCCCAGTTAACACGCCCCACCTAGAAAGCCCTATGTCAGTGGTTGGCTGTATTTTCTGTATTCACTGATGAGAGGGTGAATAGCATCCTAATTTTAGTCTCAAATAGAGAAGTTGGTTCTACTTATTCATTTCAGGTGAAATGTAGTCAGTTTGATTTTCACAGAGGAGTAAAATTCAGTATCTGCACTGCTTGCTTTTGAGGTCTGGACCCTTCTGTAACAGCCTTACTACCTGAGTCACTGCTCAGCACTGTGGGTTCCCTATATAATTTCTGATCCAGAGAGGTATTTTTATTCTTTGTGTTAGAATGTAACTATATATTCTTAATATATTTGGATATATTTAATTTATAATTTCTTTTTGCTTGAAGCAGATATGTGATTACAAACTGCTTACTGTGTTAATAAGCATTTCTTTATCAGCCGTGTTTTTGGTTAGATTACAGTCAGTATGATTTTAGCAGCCCTCTTTCTTCCCCAAGCTTTATTTAGACATACTTGACAAATAAAAATTGTATATATTTAAAGTGTACAATGTAATATTTGATATGTGTGGGTTGTGAAATGATTACCACAATCAAGTTTTAGCAAACCTTTTTTATTGTAAGGCAATTTTTTTTTTAATTTAAGAATAATCTCAGAGTATTTTTCTTCAGTTGTGGATTGTGAAATGATTAACAAACCCTTTTTTATTATAAGACCATTTCTTTTGACTGAATAATAATCTCAGAGTATTTTTCTTCAGTTAAATGTATTTACATTCTAAATCATTAGCTGGACTGCTTACTGGCTGCAAAGTGTTATCTTGATTAAGACAATAGGCTTTCAAGTCACATTTGGGTTTGAGTCCTGATAGCCTTCTCAGGTGGTACTAGTGGTAAAGAACCCACCTGCCACTGTAAGAGATGTGATAGATGCAGGTTCAATCCCTGGGTGGGAAAGATCCCCTGGAGGGGGCATGACCCCAGTATTCTTCCCTGGATAATCCTATGGACAGTGGAGCATGGTGGGGCTACTGCCCATAGGGTCACTAAGAGTCAGACATAACTGAAGCAACTTAGCAAAGAGCACACACATGATGGTACTACTTATCAGCGATCTTACATTTGGCAAGTTAGATCTTTTTGAAGCCTCAGTTCTCTCATATGTAAAGTGGGAGTGAAAAAATTATCTATTAGTCCCTGGGGCCGCAAAGAGTCAGACATGACTGAAGCAACTTAGCACACATAAGATTCAGAGAGTTAAATAACAAATTGTATAGTACCTAACACTGTGCCCAGCACATAGCTAATACTGGATACACAGTGTTTGGTAACACTTCTACTTCAGTTGCTATTGTTTTTATACTCAAGCTAAAACCAAAATACCTTCATTCCACTTGTTTTTTTCTTTTTAACAATTATTTCTTTAATCCCTCACCTACTCATTTTTTCTTGTTTTTTTTTGGGGGGGGGCAGCGGGGGGGTTTATTGGCTTGGTAATTTTACTCTGGTTTTGAAATGAATATATTCAAAATTCTGTATTTCAGAGCATTTTCTTTTTAAGGAAGAAGGGCTAATAATTTAATATACAATTAAGCAAAGGATAGATATTTATTCATAAGCTACATTATTCTTTGGTTTGAAGGGACATACACCACAGAAATAAATATTAATGTATATATATATATATGTCACTGAGTTAATATTACATGGAGGGCCACAGTTGGTTTAAAGAATATTACACACTAAGTCCGATATACGCAGTGGACTTGATAAATGCTCATTTAAAAATATGATTGCTATAGTCTTCCCAGAGATACTTATTTTATTTAAATTTGATGAACAAATAGATGAAACATGTAATTACTAAAAGACACATTATCATGGATAGAAATATTTTAATAATCCAAGTTTAAATCTTGAACATATAAAAACCACACAAAAATTACAATATCACAGCCATATTTGGTTTGCTTTTAGCTATTCAATAATCGCAGAATTATTGCAGGATTGATGTTTGCATTATGATTTAATTATAAAAAGTGAACACATAATTAAATGCTCTAAACCCTTTGTGAAGGACAAATTTTAGTGCCTGTGACTGTAATAGTATTCTGTTATTACACAATCTCATGCGATGCATTAAAATTGTACTGTTATATAATACAAAAACACACATATAGCTATAAACTCTACCTTTAGGTTGCATCTCAATATTGTGCTTTTCAGATTAGCTTTGGGAAGATATTCTATTAATATTGATATTCTATTTTATTTCCATTTTAAAAGCAGTAACCATTTGCTAAGTTTTTCATCTTAAACTGATTTCTGTCATTACTCTGCATTAATAATGATATATTCTTTTATTTTATGACACCTCACTCAGAAATAAGACAATACTTTTTCTTAAAAACTGAAAAATTGCATCGCTAAATAGTATCCTATAAATCAAAGTATATATTTTTGCCTTTAGATCTGTAAGTTGAAAGAAAGTGCTTTAAGAAAACATGTATTTGACAAGTTCTACTTATGCTTGATTCTATTAAAACGTACACTTGTCTCTATTTAAAATTTGATATTAATAGCTGTATTTTTAAATTTATGAATTAGCTACTTTGAAGTCAAATGACTCAGTTTTAGTGAAACAATGACCTTTGAGTTTACAGACAACATCTGGAGAAAACAGCTGGATAACAGATCAGGTGTTTTTTCTAGTAGAAGTGCAATGTGGTGTTCCTGTGGTACTGTTTAGAGATTTTCAATTCTCACATCATGTAGCACACAGTGGTGCTATTAATTAGAAACTGATGGAAAGCCAGAAATAAATCCTTATGTCAAGCAGGATGTCTTACATGGAGGAGATTCGAAAGTCATGCAACTTTTTGAAATTGAAATGTTCAGAGAAACAGCAAGGATAACAGACTCCCTACTGCCAAGTCAATATTTTCCAACTGCTGAATGTTAATTTCTCTAATATCTGGCTCCTCTCTTAAATGCATAACATTAAAATGGACTTCCCTATCCTTTAAAAAATTAGTGTTGCAAAAGTATTAAATTGTTCAGGCTCTATTGTGTATGCCTTACAAAATAATTTCAAATATTATTGCAAGTATACTAGTTACAAAATTATAATTTCCTCTCATTGCAGTGCATTTACCTCTTCCTTGGCTCCCAGTGATAATTGTGTTACTGATTGTTACTAATAGATAAGTCATAAACCTCAAATATAATCTTTGGCAGGTAGAATGAACTTGGCCGGTGTGTGCTAAGTTGCCTCACTTGTGTCTGACTCTTTGCTACCCTATGGACTGTAGCCACTGAGGCTCCTTTGTCCAGGGAATTTTCCAGGCAAGAATACTGGAGTGGGTTGCCATTTCCTTCTCCAGGGGATCTTTCTGACCCAGGGAATGAACATGTGTCTCCTGAGGCTCATGCACTGCAGATGGATTCTTTACCACTGAGCCACCAGGGAAGCCCAAGATGCTGCTAGAATATCTGACAGCCCTGTTCTCTTAACACCTGCCTTAGTACACTAGAGAGAGTCTGGTGCCAGTTTCTTGTCTATTTCTTTTGTAACAACCTGGCTAAATCTGATTCACCATTAAAAATAATATTATTGTTGTTGTTCACTTGCTAAGTTGTGTTCAACTCTTTGTGACCCCATGTAGTGCGGCACACATTGCTATTCAATATGTATTTTGTGGGCCAGGAGACTGCACATCACCTGGAAGCTTCTTAGAATTGCAAGATCTCAGATCTTATGCAGAACCTACTGCATCAGAATCTGCAGTTTTGTAAGATATATGGGTAATTTGCACATTAAACGTTGAGAAGTCTTGCATTGGACCAATGGTTCTCTACCATGCTGCATATTAACATACTTGTGAAACTGAGAGTCGCTCAGTTGTCTCTGTCTGCCTCTTTGTGACCCTGTGAACTGTAGCCTGCCGGGCTCATCTGGTCATGGAATTCTCCAGGCCAGAATACGAGTGGGTATCCGTTCCCTTCTCCAGGGGATCTTTCCAAACCAGGGTTCGAACCCAGGTCTCCTGAATTGCAGGCAGATTCTTTACTGTCTGAGCCACCAGGGAAGCCCAAGAATACTGGCTGCTAAGCTGCTAAGTCACTTCAGTCGTGTCCGACTCTGTGCGACCCAGAGTGGGCAGCCCACTAGGCTCCTCTGTCTCTGGGATTCTCCAGGCAAGAACACTGGAGTGGGTTGCCATTTCCTTCTCCAGAATACTGGCATGGGTAGTCTATTACTTCTCCAGAGGATCTTCCAAACCCAGGAGTCGAATTGGGGTCTCCTGCATTGCAGGCAGATTATTAACCAGCTGAACTACCAGGGAAGCCTTGTGTTAGTATATTCTTGCCTGAACTCCATCCCACTGAAATAGGATTTTGATGTAGGGGGAAGTCTTGGGGGTAGGGGATAGACTAAGCTTGTACGTTTCACAAAAGCTCCCAGATGATTTTGATGCAATGAGAGATTTAAAAGCAAATTATTTGATGGATTATATCAGAATCATCCACAGGTGCCTGTGAAAATGCACATTTCTGGCTCTTTCTGCAGAGATTTGTATTCTTTAAAAATAGAATAGCTGCTTTAAATTTTCCAATCTATCACCTCACAGTTCACGGACTACTATCTTGTTAAAACTATTGAAAGAAATCTGACCTTTTGTGGACTTCCCTAGCAGTCCAGTGGTTGACTGCAAGCTTCCACTGCAGAGAGCACAAGTTCGATATCTGGTCACAGAACTAAGATCCTGCATGCTGTGTGAGTTTTATGCATGTTTAGATATGGTTGAGCATCTGTTTTTCTAAGATTCTCCCATCTATGCCTCTTCCAGCATCATATTCATCCTTTGGAAGGTAAACACCTTTAACTTTCACAGGGATCATTCATATTTTTGTTTCAAACTGACTACAGGAAAAGATAGCACTTTTTAGAATTTTTAAAGGATAAAGAATCTTCTTTCCCAGAAAGTTTTAGCAAACAAATCTATCATGTTTGTCTTTAACAACTGTGAACAGGTCCTTTGCCGATTGGCTTAAGCTCGTTTGGGACGTCAGAACTGCTACAACACACACACACAAAGGCAAATTCTACTAAAGGTGACCCAGGGTACTTTTGACAAAAAAGAAAGGAAATCTTTTCATGCGAAAAAATCAGCAGATATTCTTTTTAGAGTTGTTTTCTTACAGGTACTTTGAAGAGTTAAGCTTTGTAAATAGCTTTATCTTTGCAAAATACATCAATTTTGGACTCAATATAAAGCCATAAAAACATAGAAACCTGTGCAATCTAGAAAAATATTACAAATCAATACTATTTATAGTCTATAATACTAAATAATTCTTAAAAATAAAGTGTTTTCACTTAAAATCTTGAATGTCGTATCTGCCTCTACTTGGTATATACTCAAATAAAAGACAATTCTTTCTCAAAGTTTTATTAATTTTCATGCAATGAAAACTGATTTTTCTTCTTTCAGTATATATTAAAATTCTAGTTACAGAATCACTGTCAGCATATGAAATTCTACACTACGAATTCTGTGTTACATTTAAGATAATCAATCATGTTTCAATGTAATCCACATTGCATAGGAGACTTTTACTATAATCATTATCATTGTAGTAGTATAGTAAAGTGCATTGTTAATGAAGCATGGAAAAGGAATAATTTCAACTAATAGGCATATATGTCAAATTTCAATTAGGATTGTGTTGAAATCCAAAAAGAGATATGAGCATATAAATTTAAACCTTTGACCTTCACCATAAAGAACAAGGTCTAAGAGAGAAATTAAACTATTTTGATGTGGCATACAAATTTGAATAAATTAGTGTGTCTGAACTGTTTCTCATAAATCTTTGACTGCATATGATTTTTAAAAATTTTATGTACTTGCAATTTATGATTTTGAACTGTTTACTTTTATCCTGTATATTAAAATATTAATGAATGAAAGAAAACCAACATTCAACAAAAGTTTATTGTTTATCTACTTCTTTAGACCATGTAGTGATACATGGAAAACTAGTTCTAAGTTAATGACCAATGAAACAGACCAGGCTTACAGAAATGTTTTCCTTAAGAAAATGATAATAATCCTTAGTATTATAAAAATCAGTGAATTTTCAGTTTTCCTTGATTAATGTACAATTGTTTTTGCAGATGGTTTATTTGCATCAGAATACAAATGTTCACACATTGAACTGAACTTGGTTGACCTCTCCTAACAGAAGCAGAAGATATTAAGAAGAGGTGGCAAGAATACATGAAAGAACTGTACAAAAAAGATCTTCACGACCCAGATAATCATAATGATGTGATCACTAATCTAGAGCCAGACATCTTGGAATGTGAAGTCAAGTGGGTCTTAGAAAGCATCACTAAGAACAAAGCTAGTGGAGGTGATGGCATTCCAGTGGAGCTGTTTCAAGTCCTGAAAGATGATGCTGTGAAAGTGCTGCACTCTATATGCCAGCAAATTTGGAAAACTCAGCAGTGGCCACAGGACTGGAAAAGGTCAGTTTTCATTCCAATTCCAAAGAAAGGCAATGCTCATCACTGACTCGATGGACATGAGTCTGGGTGAACTCCGAGAGATGGTGATGAACAAGGAGGCCTGGCGTGCTGCGATTCATGGGGTCGCAAAGAGTTGGACACAACTGAGTGACTGAACTGACTGAACTGAACTGACCTCTCCTTTAATTCTATCATAATCTATTGATTGCATCTCCTCTTTACAGTGTTTTAAACTAATGAACTATGTTATTGTTTTTACAGTTTTTCACATTATAAACTTAACTGATGTATACTTGTAATCATTTTTAAAAGATGTCCCTCTGCTCCATATATTTTCTGAAATTATGTCTAGAGATCTGTTCTGATTAGAGTCTGATAATTTTTGTCAAAAATATTTCATGGGGATTACAAGAGTATGTATGATTTTTTTAATGAATGTTTTATTCAACATTAGAAAGTGAAATGCCTTTAAAATGTGAAAATACACACACTCACAAATATACATACATATTTGGAGAATCATCTTCCTCATTAAAGGTATACACAGATGTTATTTGACCTATTCCAATTATAATTCTCCATTTCAAGAAAAAGATTTTAAAATTTTTACTTTATTGTCTTTCTACATTCTGTTTTAGCAAAAATATCTTCAATATAAGAAATTCTCAAGTTACTCTATTACATTTAGAAGGACATTTAATTTTTGTTTGAAAGTAGATTTTCTCCCATCCTTAGTCTTAAAATCTAATCTTTCTCTTCTTCTCAAGTCATTTTTCAGACATAAAAATATAAAAAGCAATTTATTACATAAGAAATAAGATAAAGGGCATAGAATTTAGGAACTGAGATCGATGACACGTTGTATATTCTTCTGAGCGGAGATAACTGAGGTCAAACAGAAGTAAGATTAAACTGCTATCCCCTCTATTCTCAAAGCCTTTTCCAAAAATATACAGGAATGAGACATGGAGAAACTTTAATTCAAATGTCAACTGAGACTTAGTAATTTATCTGAAATGCACAGATACAAAAAATCAGCAAAGTTAAGTAATGCAACATGCTACAGGCAATTGATGAAAACATCTCATAACTAAAGGGCACATGTGAATTAACACTAAGGTGCATATTTCCTTAGCTAGATTTAGAAATTAAATGTTATTTACAACATGCAGTTTTATCTATAGATGTGACTAGTACTGAGCAGACTTCGTAAATCTTAAAAATGTAGGAAATTACTATATTTTTGAAGATACATCTTTAAAATTGCTGTATCTATGAACTAACATTGAAATGTATTATTAAAAAATAAAATCTTGGTTATTTTAGAGAAATCTTAGGATCCTTTTACTCAATTTTGTTTTCATTTTAAATACATGGAAAATGAAGCCCCAAGTGACTACCATTTGAGCGATGTCAGAAAGTGAGTTAAAGGAAAGACTGAAACTTGAACCTAGGACTCAAGGAGCATCATTTTTGTCTTCTTCTTTTTTAATGCTACCTCAGTTACTGATTTGGTTTTCATTTTCTGGAAAAAGCTTCTAATGTCTAATATAATTGTTCTTTGTTATCATTTAGTAACAAAGTGGCATCTGACTCTTCTGCGACCCTATAGAGTGCAGTCCACCAGCTTCTTCTGTCTCTGAGATTTCCCAGGCAAGAATACTTCAGTGGGTTGCCATTTCCTTCTCCTGGAATCTTCTAGACCCAGGAATTGAACTCACATCTCTTGCATTGGCAAGTAGATTCTTAATGAGTGAACCACTTGGGATGCCCTTATCTAATATAATACTTCCATTCATTTAGTATATAATCTGGTTTTATGAATATCAATTAATATATCAATTTTCTAAAATATATAAACCTAAATTATTTTTATGATATCTTTCTTTTTTATTTTTTAATTTATGAAAGCATGATAGCACATATACAGGAGACTTGGAAAATACAAAGCAAAGTTACATATTGTTGTTCAGTCACTATGTTGTGCTTGACTGTTTGTGAGCAGATGGGCTGCAGCATGTCAGGCTTCCCTGCTCACCATCTCCCCGAGTTTGCTCAAAATCATGTCCATTGAGTTGTGATGCCACCTAGACATCTCGTCCTCTGTCTCCCCCTTCTCCTCCTGCCTCTAATGTTTCCCAGCATAAGGGTCTTTTCCAACGAGCCAGCTCTTTGCATCATGTGACCAAAATATTGGAGCTTCAGTTTCAGCATCAGTCCTTCCAATGAATATCAGAGTTGATTTCCTTACTATTTTGATCCCCTTGCTGTCGAAGGGACTCTCAAGAATCTTCTCCAGCACCACAGTTCAAAAGCATCAGTTCTTTGGTGCTCAGTCTTTTTTATGGTTCACTGTATATCACAGTTATTTTTTAAGTAGACAAATTTAGACTTTTAGTTGGAGTTTCAATATCAAAACCTCAAAGACTAGTAGAATGAATATACAGAAAATTAGAGGGATATAGTAGACCTGAAAAACACTATGAACCAATTCAATATAATTAGGATTTATGCAATTTTAACACATCAGTAGGATACAAATTCTATCCAATTTCCCATAGATTATAAACTAGGAGACAGTGAACCATATCCAGGGACATAAAACAAATTGCAAAAATTGAAATCACATGGAGTCTGTTCTCTTATGACTGTTGAATTATGTTAGAAATCAATTATCAAAATATTAAAAATAACCCACATGTTTTCAAGTGCAATGTGTCATTTACCAAGAAAAATCTTTGACTTAGTGGTTGAAAGCCTCAATAAAGTTATAAGACTGTAAAAAACACAGAGGGTAACTGCACAGAGAAAGTATTTAAATGAGACATTATACAAAAATGAGAAATTAACATCAAAGATACTTTAAAAATCCATGTTTGAAATTAAATCTCCACTTTTATATCATGGATGTATCAAAAAAGCCACAATAGGGAAAGTAAGAAAATATTTATAATAGAATAAAACTAAAAAGATAATTTACCAGAATTTGTTGTATGGAGCTGAAGCCACTCTGCAACTAAATACAACATGGAATCTTGAATAAGGTGTGAAAACAATGGACACTAGCATAAAATTTTGTGAAATTTAAACAAAATCTATACTGTAGTTAATAATACTATATCATGTTAATTTCCTGTTTGTTTTAATGGCATAATTTTTCTTTATACTCTCAAAATTGGATGAGAAATTTCAAGCCCCATTCAAATTTTATTTTTAAATCACTAAGATAATAAACTTTCTAGACTTTTAGCAGTCATATTAGATGGCAGAATACATGGAACTACATCAAATTTTGAGTGAATATAAATTAGAAATTCAGCATTCTATTCATACTAGGTCAAAAAGTTGTATCAAAATATCACAAGTTTTTTAGCTAAGCAAAAGTTCATGAATTTTCTAAAATATATATATTATACATAATATATATATGTATACACGTATACACACACACACACATTTTTCTACTATCTAAAGCCAAACTATTTTAAAGGGCATTTTTTGGGTATATTTCATTCTCTCAACAGAGGCCATTATTTCACATACTGTACTCAAATGATGTTTATTTTCAATTTTAAATTAAAAACTCACTAAATGCTTCTATTGGGATTTTTACCCTTGAGAATAACAAGGGTAATGCAATAACTGCCATGTTAGTGAACAGTTCATTCATCTGCCTTCAGAAATTATTTAATAGTTTATACTCTAACCTTAACATTTTCTAATAAACTTATTGGTAACTACATCCTTTCTTGCTTTCTAAGGGATATTATAAATTTATACACTATATCCTGGTCTGTGTTTGATTGGTTTATATAAAAGCTTTATGCATACATGCGAAAAAATAAATGATAAATTTATAGTGTTAGTTGTTTCTTCTATTTTAGTTTATTCTGTGGTCTTAGATCTACAAATACCCACCTTCTTTATTCTCTATTAATAGTACTCAGAATACAGTGGCAAATATTCTGCCTATGACTCACTGATTAATTTTACAGATGTAGATTCACACATTCCATAATATCTTGCTGAAAGGACAATTTGATTTTAAACCATGCAGGCATACATTGGATAAGGCTGTGATAATGGCAAAGAGTAGGTCGATTTCTGGGAATCTGATACTTTTTATGGTGTTTGTCTTTAAACTATTATTTAATTTGAATTGATATCTTAGTTTGGAATATGATGACTGTTTCATCTAATTAATGGTTTACAGGGATTGGAAAATGTGCATATTAAATCCAAAGAGATCGATAGCTTCTATACTGATGCAAGTCACACCATTATGGCAATTTCCTGAACCATATTCTGTGACCTTGTAGGAGTGTTAAATGTTTGTACCTTGTTTCTCTAATTTTGCATACCACTAAAGTTTATTTCAAGAAATCCATGTCCAATAATAAGTGTAATTTAAAATTCAAAATAGAAAACTATGTTTCAAAATAAGAACTAAATTCATAAGGTGAGTTCATTGGTATAAAAAAGAGATAACATGTTCTATTACTCAGATGATTATGCTTATTAGTGAAAAAAATCACTTGATGTGTATGATAAGAAGGTTTCTAGCAGATGTCTCTTTGATGTAAGATATAAAACAGCACATACCTCATTAAACAACACATCAAAAGCATAAAAATGCAACCATTAATCTATATTTTATAATATCCTCACAATAACTCTAAGTAAAACTCATTGAACACAAATGAAAGAGCTGTAGAATAAGGTGATATTTAAATTCACATATGCTTCAGTCCTTGTTCCTTTGAATTCTATCAAACATCTGTTGGTCCAAATAGAATATAAAGAATAAAAAATAGTTTAATATATGAATGATGACTTAGGAACATTTCCAACAGGAAAAATGATCATTTTAAGAGTTCATCATATACATACATGTTATCAAAGAATGTAGGATTCTGATTTGATACTAAATACCATCAAACACAATTTCTGCATTTTACAGATGAGTAAATTGAGGTATGTAGCAATTAACTAATTAATTGCTTTAGCTCATACAATTAATCATATTCAAGTCTTGATTAGAATTGAGGTTTATTAGAAGTATACTTTCTAACTCAGAGTATCTTTATTTCTTAGAGTTGAAAAAATGCCTTTGATAAAGATATTTGTAGTTCAACAGCATTAAACAGAAGTCCAGGGCAAGTGTAATACATGAAGTACAGCAATAAGTATCATTAGGATAGAAAGCCTATTTATTTGATAAACACCTACTGACCTTTATTATTCCTTAGCTACATCAGGCATAACCTTCATGAACATGCTCTAACACCGGTATTTCCTATATTATTAACAGAAGTCTCAGCATCTTCTTTTGAGCTGTTTGGTTTTCTCAAGTCAGTATTAAAAAGCCACACATCTTTCAAATCTATCCACTTTTCTTCTGCTTAACTCAATTACTTGTGCTGTTACCACCATCCTTCTCCTCACATAAGCACCATTCTGTATACTGTTCTTTATGTCCTGAGTTCTTTTCACTTTCTTCAACATATGTGCCTAACCCTGCAGCCCATTTCCTATCATTCTGAGAACACGTTAGTTTCCTCCCCTGGCGATCCACGGTGACCTTTTGAAAATCATTAACACAGCATTTTATCACACGAATCTGAATCTGACAGTATATTTACCCCCCTCAACCAATATATGCTCCTTGAGACCAGGAATTGTATCCAAGTAACTGCTGTATCTCCAACATTATAGTTGTATCTAGCTTATTGAAAACACACACCTTCACATATATACACATACACGTAACTTTCTGAACAAGTGCAATAATTAGACCAAATTTTAGGAAGAAATCTTTGATTAACAAGTCCATAACTTCCTTTTCTTTTTTTTTAAATTTTTACTTTATTTTACTTTACAATACTGTATTGGTTTTGCCATACATTGACATGAATCTGCCACGAGTGTATACGAGCTCCCAATCCTGAATCCCCCTCCCACCTTCCACCCCATATGCTCTCTCTGGATCATCCCTGTGCACCAGCCCCAAGCATCCTGTATCCTGTATCAAACATAGACTGGCGCTTCGTTTCTTACATGATAGTATACATGTTTCAATGCCATTCTCCCAAATCATCCCACCCTGAATTTGCTGAAATTTAGACTTTAAAATATTCATTATGCTTTTGGATGCATTTTAATGAAATTATTATATAGTGAATATGTTATCTGGAGAAATAAATGTAATTAGGACAAATAAATCATAAACGATTTTATCTACATTTGAGTACATTTCTCCATTGCAATTTTCAGACTGTTACATATTATATAGAAGTAAATTTATTAAAAATTCAAACAGCACAGAGTTTTATGACTATCATCTATAGCTACTATGCTATTTGAACTCAGTCTAAACTTATTAAATCCCTTTGAAAAAAGTAATGCCAGCTAACTATTATTTAGTACTTGTGCTTGCATTAATCTCAGTATTTTGCATTCATTACTCACCTAATCCTATGACCAAAAAGTTTGGCACTATTTTTATCTTCATTTTATGGATGAAAAAATTGAAACAAAAAGAAGGTAAATAACCAACCCATGATCACACAATTTGTCAATGGGAAATTCAGATTTTGAATCTAGGCAGTTTATCTCAACACTTTGAACCCCACTACTATTATGCTTCTCTGAAGAAAAAAATAACTTCACTTCTCTTCAGGCGGATAGAATTTTAGATACTCTGAAAAAAGTTTTATGCTTATTTGTTAATATTCTGGTTATTTTAAATGGGCTAAAAATAAAAATCAAATAAGTAAATCTAACTTTCTAATAGTAAAAGTGGAATCATAACTATACTTCTAATACTGGGACTTTTAGTGTCAGAATAGCATATTTACTAAGTTAAACTAACTGTTTTCAGAAGAAACTGGACATTTGGTCTACTGAGGCAAGTTACCCATCTGAAATTTCAATTTACAACTGGTGGTGTTTTTAAATTCCTTCTTGACTAATTTAACTGTGGAAGGAAATTTGGATAGTCTTAGTTTTCTAAAGTGGTTCATTTTAGTAGTCCAATTGGATAATCTACCTCATGGAGACATTTTTAATATATTAGTGCATCATAGCATTCAGTACAAAGTTCTCAATTTAATAGATTACTTACCTTTACTATAAGATCCATCTAGTCAAGGCTATAGTTTTTCCAGTAGTCATGTATGGATGTGAGAGTTGGACTATAAAGAAACCTGAATGTTGAAGAATTTGCACTTTTGAATTGTGGTGTGGTGTTGGAGAAGACTTTTTTTTTTTTTAGGACTTTAAAAAAATTTTTACTTAATTTTACCTTACAATACTGTATTGGTTTTGCCATACATTGATATGAATCCACCACGGGCGTACATGAGTTCCCAATCCTGAACCCCCCTCCCACCTCCCTCCCCATATCATCTCTTTGGGTCATCCCAGTGCACCAGCCCGAAGCATCCAGTATCCTGCATCGAACCTAGACTGACAATTCATCTCTTACATGATAGTATACATGTTTCAATGTCATTCTCCCAAATCATCCCACCCTCTCCCTCTCCCACAGAGCCCAAAAGTCTGTTCTATACATCTGTGTCTCTTTTGCTGTCTCGCATACAGGGTTATCATTACCATCTTTCTAAATTCTCTATATATATGTGTTAGTATACTGTATTGGTGTTTTTCTTTCTGGCTTACTTCACTCCGTATAATAAGCTCCAGTTTCATCCACCTCATTAGAACTGATTCAAATGTATTCTTTTTAATGGCTGAGTAATACTCCATTGTGTATATGTACCACAGCTTTCTTATCCATTCATCTGCTGATGGACATCTAGGTTGCTTCCATGTCCTGGCTATTATAAACAGTGCTGCGATGAACATTGGGGTACATGTGTCTCTTTCAATTCTGGTTTCCTCGGTGTGTATGCCCAGCAGTGGGATTGCTGGGTCATAAGGCAGTTCTATTTGCAGTTTTTTAAGGAATCTCCACACTGTTCTCCATAGTGGCTGTACTAGTTTGCATTCCCACCAACAGTGTAAGAGGGTTCCCTTTTCTCCACACCCTCTCCAGCATTTATTGCTTGTAGACTTTTGGATCGCAGCCATTCTGACTGGTGTGAAATGGTACCTCATTGTGGTCTTGATTTGCATTTCTCTGATAATGAGTGATGTTGAGCATCTTTTCATGTGTTTGTTAGCCATCCGTATGTCTTCTTTGGAGAAATGTCTGTTTAGTTCTTTGGCCCATTTTTTGATTGGGTCGTTTATTTTTCTGGAATTGAGCTGCATGAGTTGCTTGTATATTTTTGAGATTAGTTGTTTGTCAGTTGCTTCATTTGCTATTGTTTTCTCCCATTCAGAAGGCTGTCTTTTTACCTTGCTTATAGTTTCCTTTGTTGTGCAGAAGCTTTTAATTTTAATTAGATCCCATTTGTTTATTTTTGCTTTTATTTCCAGTATTCTGGGAGGTGGATCATAGAGGATCCTGCTGTGATTTATGTCGGAAAGTGTTTTGCCTATGTTCTCCTCTAGGAGTTTTATAGTTTCTGGTCTTACGTTTAGATCTTTAATCCATTTTGAGTTTATTTTTGTGTGTGGTGTTAGAAAGTGATCTAGTTTCATTCTTCTACAAGTGGTTGACCAGTTTTCCCAGCACCACTTGTTAAAGAGATTGTCTTTACTCCATTGTATATTCTTGCCTCCTTTGTCGAAGATAAGGTGTCCATAGGTGTGTGGATTTATCTCTGGGCTTTCTATTTTGTTCCATTGATCTATATTTCTGTCTTTGTGCCAGTACCATACTGTCTTGATGACTGTGGCTTTGTAGTAGAGCCTGAAGTCAGGCAGGTTGATTCCTCCAGTTCCATTCTTCTTTCTCAAGATTGCTTTGGCTATTCGAGGTTTTTTGTATTTCCATACAAATCTTGAAATTATTTGTTCTAGTTCTGTGAAAAATACCGCTGGTAGCTTGATAGGGATTGCATTGAATCTGTAGATTGCTTTGGGTAGTATACTCATTTTCACTATATTGATTCTTCCGATCCATGAACACGGTATATTTCTCCATCTATTAGTGTCCTCTTTGATTTCTTTCATCAGTGTTTTATAGTTTTCCATATATAGGTCTTTAGTTTCTTTAGGTAGATATATTCCTAAGTATTTTATTCTTTTCGTTGCAATGGTGAATGGAATTGTTTCCTTAATTTCTTTTTCTACTTTCTCATTATTAGTGTATAGGAATGCAAGGGATTTCTGTGTGTTGATTTTATATCCTGCAACTTTACTATATTCATTGATTAGCTCTAGTAATTTTCTGGTGGAGTCTTTAGGATTTTCTATGTAGAGGATCATGTCATCTGCAAACAGTGAGAGTTTTACTTCTTCTTTTCCAATTTGGATTCCTTTTATTTCTTTTTCTGCCCTGATTGCTGTGGCCAAAACTTCCAGAACTATGTTGAATAGTAGCGGTGAAAGTGGGCACCCTTGTCTTGTTCCTGACTTTAGGGGAAATGCTTTCAGTTTTTCACCATTGAGGATAATGTTTGCTGTGGGTTTGTCATATATAGCTTTTATTATGTTGAGGTATGTTCCTTCTATTCCTACTTTCTGGAGAGTTTTTATCATAAATGGATGTTGAATTTTGTCAAAGGCCTTCTCTGCATCTATTGAGATAATCATATGGCTTTTATTTTTCAATTTGTTAATGTGGTGAATTACATTGATTGATTTGCGGATATTGAAGAATCCTTGCATCCCTGGGATAAAGCCCACTTGGTCATGGTGAGCCAGCAGCCAGCACAAGGAATCCCGCCCATGGCAAAGGTCATGAGGAAGAGACCCGACAGGCAAAGGTGAGTCAGATCTCAAGGGAACCTCCCTGGACCTACTCGAGCATCTACCTCAAAAGCAGAATCTGTCTGTCCTACTATATTATTCCTTTCACCAACTCCTCTGACATTAATAAGGTTATGTCCCCCCACCACCTTTTTCAGGAAAAAGCTAATTTAGAGCTTTTAGATAATAAGTGTCCTGGGCATAATAAGAGTGTTTCAATCCAAAAACCCCTCTGATGGCTTTCTAGGCTGCCTGACAGGTTTATCTGGACTCTTACAGCTACGCATGTGATTGTTTACAGCCGAGAGGTACAGGAAGCTTAAAACATCCTAGGAATGTAAGGCCTTCCAAGGAGTCAAAATCATTAGAATAGGACTGATTAAATGTTTCATTGTTGAGCCAATACTTGCTGCCAAGTTTTCATATCTTTTTTTGTTGATATAGTTGGTATGTAGATCAACATTAGATCTTTGAGTTAAGTACTTTCTTTGTTATAACCCACTGCACCTTTGTTCTACAGGAATGTAACTTTATTTAGTATTTGAGGTTGACACAGATTAAAGAAAAAACACTTCAAGGGAAAATGAGTTTTCTGGTTGATAGACATTTATCTAGGAAAAGAGCCATAAAAATGTTAACAGGCCTCTTGGCCAGAAGATAATGTAAGTCCCCTGAGAACTTTTGTATACAGGAAGGTATGCAAAATGAAAACCTGGTCTCAATAAGGGTCAGGATTGCTGCCCCTGCATAACTTTGCATATACCATTATTTCTTTATGTACAACTTGGGGTATATAAACTGCCTTTGAAAATAAAGTTCTGGGTCTTGTACCGATGCTTGACTCCCTCATGTCGTTCTTTTCTTATTCTCCCTTTTCAGGCTGAATTCCCATCTGGAGCATAGAGGCTCGCTATACCTACTTATTTGCCTGGGCTTCTAAGACCCACACGAGAGGGATCCCAAGGTGGGGCACCCTCTGCTATTCAAGCATGAACCTGTTTCCTACGTAGACGGTGCAAGTCCCTTGTCTCGGGCTTTATTGGCTTTCTACATAAACCAAGGAATACAGCCTCTTTTCTCCTCTATTTTTTCATTACATTATTCTTCTCTAATCTCTCTTTAAATCTCTAATTAATCTATCTTTAATCGCCAACTCTGTCCCTGTTTCAAATTCCCTGGATCACCGTAGCTGAACCCTGGCAATGGTGTATGATCTTTTTAATGTGTTGTTGGATTCTGATTGCTAGAATTTTGTTAAGGATTTTTGCATCTGTGTTCATCAATGATATTGGCCTGTAGTTTTCTTTTTTTGTGGCATCTTTGTCAGGTTTTGGTATTAGGGTGATAGTGGCCTCATAGAATGAGTTTGGAAGTTTACCTTCCTCTGCAATTTTATGGAAGAGTCTCAGTAGGATAGGTGTTAGCTCTTCTCGAAATTTTTGGTAGAATTCAGCTGTGAAGCCGTCTGGACATGGGCTTTTGTTTGCTGGAAGATTTCTGATTACAGTTTCAATTTCTGTTTGGAAGTTTACCTTCCTCTGCAATTTTCTGGAAGAGTCTCAGTAGGATAGGTGTTAGCTCTTCTCGAAATTTTTGGTAGAATTCAGCTGTGAAGCCGTCTGGACCTGGGCTTTTGTTTGCTGGAAGATTTCTGATTACATTTTCAATTTCCGTGCTTGTGATGGGTCTGTTAAGATTTTCTATTTCTTCTTGGTTCAGTTTTGGAAAGTTGAACTTTTCTAAGAATTTGTCCATTTCTTCCATGTTGTCCATTTTATTGGCATATAATTGCTGATAGTAGTCTCTTATGATCCTTTGTATTTCTTTGTGGTCTGTTGTGATCTCTCCATTTTCATTTCTAATTTTATTGATTTGATTTTTCTCTCTTTGTTTCTTGATGAGTCTGGCTAATGGTTGGTCATCAACTTTCATTTTAAAAAATATATGATGATGTTTTCAACTTTTCACATTCAACATATCAGTATACTGTGACAAAATGAAAAATCAATTTCAGTTGTGTATATTTCATACATTTACCTAAAATGATTTGAACTCAGCAACCTAAAAGCCTAGATGAATGTATTAAACTGCTTATTATATTTTTTATGAATTAAAACTTTATTTTATATTGTTATAGACAGGACACAGTTCTGTGTGGTGACATTTGATGCAGAAAATTGAACTGAACAGTGGTCTAATTAGAACAGTAAATAATATGGGTTTAATTAGCCCTTACTCCCGATGACAGACTTGGTCAGTTGCCAGATATACTTTCTTTTCATTTGACTCTTGCTGAAATATTGCCTCTAGTAGGGCTGCTTACTGTGCTATAAATAGATGACTTGGTAAGAAGCCAGAAACCCACTGATGGGTGAGACGTGGGTAAAAATTATTGGAAAACCTTCTCCTTGCTAGAAGTCATTATTTCTTCATTTCACATTTGAAGATCCTTTCTACAGACCCCGCTCTTTGTTTTTTTTTTTTTTTGGTTGGATGAGGTAACTTGGCCTAAAGGCTTAAAGAAATCTGTGTAATATCTAGTGGAGTCCCTTGCTTCAGTTTATTAGATGTCAGGGTTTCCTGCATAAACTCTCCTGGCCTCTAACATAGAACTCACCTATGAAGTCCTGTCTGACTTTATCTTTTCTGTATGTCAACAGGATGTGGTTTTGTTTGCTTGCTTATTTTTGATTCAAATATTAAAGTGTTGGCTTTACAAAAGAACTTTACAAAATGCAGAGACACAAATACAAAAGAAGTAAAATAGCTCACTATCCTTCCACCTAGAGGCAGTGGCTGCTAACATTTTAATTAACCTCTGATTCCCTTCCTGCTGGGGTCCAGCCCCGGTGGATCCAGGGTAATTCCAAGCGGGGATGAAGTCGGTGATTGATTTAGAGAGAGATAAGGAAAGAATGTTGTAGATAAGAAAGTAGAGGAGAGAGAGAGGTCTGTTCATGGAGGCCACAGGTGCCCTCCCAGTCTCCCGAGGGAGTGAAGATGCAGAACGTCTTGCGTTCAGGTCTTAGAAACCCAGGCAGATAAGTGAATGCAGAGAGCCTCTATGCTCAAAGGGATCAGCCTGAAAAAAAGAGTAAGTGAGAGAAAAAAAAAAAACCATGGGGTGACCAAGCTTCTTCGGTGAGGGAGGCCTGTTATTTTATTTTTAAAAGGGACTTTTATACCTTAATTTGTACAAGGTCATACAGAGTCAGCCCAAACATTCCAGCAGTTTTGCCCTTATCAAAACCAGGATTTTTTCTTTATACCTTTTCCATAAACAATGTTGTGTACATTATCTTCTGGCCTTGGAGGCCTGTGAACATTTTATGACCCTCTTTTGATAAAGGCTGCTCAACCCGAGAACTTATTTTCCCCTGAAGTGTTTTTTCTTTATACTTCTAATCTATGTTAGCCTCAGAAAGTATCAAACAGAATTACATTTTCATGAAGCAAAGGTGCAGCGAGTTACAAAGAAAGAACCAATTAGCTCAAAGTTCTGATGTGGTTAGTTTCAAGGCTACACCTGTTTTTCTTACATTCCAACTATGTTAACTAATGCACTCCCAGGTGCACAGTGGATAAGGGATATGGGAACTTGGCAGCAAGCATTGGCTCAACAGTGAAATCTTACACCAGCACTATTCTAATAGCTTTTAACTCTTTGAAAGGCTCTATGTTTTAGGCTTCCTGTGCCTCTCACAGTTGGGGGGCTATAAACAATCACATGCATAGTTGTAAAAGTCTGGGGAAAACCTGTCAGGCAAGTCAGAGAGCCATCAGAGGGGTTTGAGCTGAGACACTCCTTTTATATGCAGGAGACTATTAACTGGAGCTCTAAGTTAACCTTTTCCAGAGAAAGTTGGTCGGGGATAGCCCCCTGGTAATGTCAGGAGAGTTGGTGAAAGGCAAAAAATGATAAGACAGACAGATTCTGGTTTTTGGGTAGATGCTCAAGAAGTTGGGATGCTACGAGGTCTGATCCTGCCTTTGCATGTCAGGCCCCTTCCTCATGACCTTTGCCACGGGCGGGGTTCCCCATGCTGGCTCCCGGCATCTCCCCCTTTTTTATTTCTTAAAACAGCCAGATGTAGTTCAGAGCTTCTGGATGCTCTGTCGAAGAATCCTGACAATACAAGGAAGAATAATTATGAGAAGCAAGATTAGAGCACCCACAGCAACATAGCTCAAGACAGTAGAAAGAATGCTTTTTCCAGAAATGAAATTAGAAAAGGTGTGGGAAAAGTCATTAGCTGCTCCTGCGGCAGTAAAGTCTAATCGGGAATGTTCCATGGTGGTTATCTGATTATGAAGTTTCCCTAAATCTAAACTAATGCTGGAACTATTCCATACCCCTGAAATGTGGTTTCTAATTTTTTCCCAGTTATAATCTGTCTCATTCACTTTTAGGGGTTTTACACAAATCCACTGGTAGTCGGCATGACAGGGCAGTGTCAACTTCACTTTTAATGCCTGTAATTCAGTCCCAATATGTGTTACGGCTTCTTCCAGGGCATCTACCTTCATCTCTAGCTTCCTATCTACAACTTCTTGTGTTGCCAACGTTAAAGAAACATTTTTGGACATAGTATCAACATATTGAGCAGTATGTACTTGTTGAGTCAATGATATTGCTGCCAAAGTAACAGAAGCGATTGCAGCTATTAAAGCTGATATTCCTAAGATAAGTAAGCCCACAAAACGTCATAATCGCATTAAATCTTGTAGTTGTTGCAGCACAGCAAGACCATGGTTATCATACCAATAAGTAGTTACAGTTACAGCCACCATAAGATAGGGTGAACGTTTTAACACCACAAAAGAGCAAACATTATATTGAGGAGTTAAGCTGGATGAAAGCATACATTGTTCACAAGACACTACATTAGGTCCACCTGAATAATTCATTCGTATATTAAGTTTTCCAGAGTCATTAGTGAAAAGAAAAACATAAATAGAGGGTAGACAAGCTAAAATAGAGTAAATAGAATTATTTTCTGGCCGGGTTAAAGTAACAGGGGCAGTAGCGGCAAGGGCTCTCCAAATTTCTGGCTGGCGAAAGGTTTTACCCTTAGCCATATAAGACAGCACAGGGGGAACAAATTGATTATGATGCCATCTAGTGGCGGTTAATGGCCAAGGAACTGAATATTCTTTTCAATTGTCCAATCTATTGATAAAGTCATCGTTGGACATTGGGTCCTGACCTGGGTTTGGGTTGCTCCAGTCCTGAATTGTATAATTTCCTCCTCCTGGTATTCGGTAATCAATTCTCGAATTATAAGATTTCCAAGTTGGATACCCTAAATGATCATCTATAATTTTCCATATGACATCCAAGGGAGCAACACTGTCACAATTTGGATATTCTGGTGGAGCTTTGAGAAACAAGGATTCATAGGAGTCAAGGACCCTGGGCATACGACCTTGTAATATCCAAACTGACTGATCCCCTTTAAATGCAAATTTTGAGGTTGGGGAGTCTGTCAGAACTGCCTTTTTAGGCATTCTTTCTTGGTAATAAAGTTTCCTGTATGACCAGAAGGAAAATTAAAGCAAACAGGAAAATTATCAGTTAGTCCCCTAAAGGTATAATTGAAATTAATAGGGTATTGGTCTTTTACATACGAAGTATAAGATCCTCCCAGAAGGTGAGGTTGGTCTGTCTTAACCCTTATAGGGTACCATTTCTGTCCTTTATCGAGCCCATCCTTGCATGAAATGTTCCCTTGGTATCTCTAATTTTCTTGAAGAGATCTCTAGTCTTTCCCATTCTGTTGTTTTCCTCTATTTCTTTGCATTGATCACTGAAGAAGGCTTTCTTATCTCTTCTTGCTATTCTTTGGAACTCTGCATTCAGGTGCTTATATCTTTCCTTTTCTCCTTGGCTTTTTGCCTCTCTTCTTTTCACAGCTATTTGTAAGGGCTCTCCAGACAGCCATTTTGCTTTTTTGCATTTCTTTTCCACGGGAATGGTCTTGATCCCTGTCTCCCGTACAATGTCATGAACCTCATTCCATAGTTCATCAGGCACTCTATCTCTCAGATCTAGGCCCTTAAATCTATTTCTCACTTCCACTGTATAATCATAAGGGATTTGATTTAGGTCATACCTGAATGGTCTAGCGGTTTTCCCTACTTTCTTCAATTTGAGTCTGAATTTGGTAATAAGGAAAAGTAATAGTAGGTTATAAAAATTAAAATTAAAGGAGAAATAGAGGACTTAAATATTAAAAAATGTTAAAAAAAGAAGAAAAAGGAAAGAGGAAAGAACAAATAAACAAACAATCAAAAAGATTGATCGTAAAAATAGTAAAGGTTTATCTGGGACTTTCTCTGTAGCTGTTGTGGGCAGTGTGGGGTCAGTTACTTTTTGGATAGTTCCTTCATCCGGCTTATATTTCTCAAGATCTATAGACCCTTTCCTATGTAGTCAGTACTGACAGGGTTTTAATCTATTGCACCTGTCGCTTCCAAGGTGGTTCCCTGTTTTAGCTTCTTCTGTTTGCTGGTCTCTTCAGCTTCCGATTTCCGCCCTGACACAAGGAGGGCGGTGGTGGACAGTTCTTTTAGGCTCACTTGTTCAGTCGTGCTGTGGGGAGGGAGGGATGCTCCAAACAAATAACTCTTGCATGTGCTCGCAGTGTCTCAGCCACATTGGGCCTGACCCAACTCAAAGCGCACTCTGTCCAGGCTCTAGGTTGCTCTGCTGGGAACCGTTTGAGGCCGGCCCTGGGCTACATGCATCTCCCAGGTCTAAGCTGCTCAGGCTCAGGCATTCAGGTAGTCCTCAGAGGGACAGACGCAGTTGGGTCTGAGTTTTGTGCCCTTCCCAGGTCCGAGTAGCTCAAGTGTTTGGCGAGCATGGTCGCTGTGACTTGTTGCCTTTCCCATCCCTGCTGCTCAGTTTTCTAGGTGTACAGCTGGCTCCCCTTCTCAGGTGGATGGTGACTGTCCAGAACCCCAAGAAGCCTTAGCAAAGAAGCTTGCTTGCAGTTTGGTAGTTAATGTCTCTCTGGGACTGTGATTACCTGCTTCTGGTCCTTCTGGCTCTGGCTGCCAGTCACCAGAGGGGGATGATCTGCAACTGGCTAATTCTGTTCCATCCTTTGTTCAGTGCGCGGTCCTGGCAGTGTCTTACGTTAGAGCTTTTTGCGTGGTAGCTATCCCACACTCTGGTTTGCTAGCACAAGTTAGTTTGCTCTGGTTGCACTCGGGACATTCTGGCCTGATTCTTAAAAAGCACTGCAGCCCGTGCCTCCCTGCCCAGCCCCCGCTTGCTACTGGCGGATGTAGGCGTCTGTGCTGCTTCTCCACTGGGGGAGTTACCATTGGGCTCATAATCTGTTGGTTTTAATTATTTATTTATTTTTCCTTCCTGTTATGTTGCCCTCTGTGCTTCCAAGGCTCGCCACAGACTCAGCCGTGAGAGTGTTTCCTGGTGTTTGGAAACTTATCTTTTTTAAGACTCCCTTCCCGGGACATAGCTCCTTCCCTACCTCTTTTGTCTCTTTTTTCATCTTTTATATTTTTTCCTACCCATTTTTGAAGACAATGATCTGTTTTTCTGGGTGCCTGATGTCCTCTACCAGCATTCAGAAGTTGTTTTTTTTTGGAATTTACTCAGTGTTGAAATGTTCTTTTGATGAATTTGTGAGGGAGAAAGTGGTCTCCCTGTCCTATTCCTCCACCATCTTAGGACTGCCCCCAAGAAGACTCTTGAGAGTCCCTTGGACTGCAAGGATATCCAACCAGTCTGTCCTAAAGGTGATCAGTCTTGAGTTCAGGATCATCAAAAAAGCAAGAGAGTTCCAGAAAAACATCTGTTTCTGCTTTATTGATTATGCCAAAGCCTTTGACTGTGTGGATCACAATAAACTGTGGAAA
>SJYT01079470.1:246577-331056 GCA_006410635.1 Cephalophus harveyi | reverse complement strand
TACACCCATGGTGGATTCATGTCAATGTATGGCAAAACCAACACAGTATTGTAAAGTAAAATAAAGTAAAAATAAAATTTTTTAAAATAAATAAATAAATAAAGTAAGTAGAGAAGTTGCCAAAGAAGAACAGAGCTGATGATATCATGCTCCCTGATTTCAACCCATACTACAAACCTGCAGCCATCAAAGGAGTATGGTGAATATGTGCATGCCAGGTTGCTTCAGTCGTGTCTGACTCCTTGTGGCCCCATGGACTGTAACTGCCAGGGTCCTCTGTCCATGGGCTTCTCCAGGCAAGAATAGTAGCGTGGGTTGCCATGCCCTCCTCCAGGGGATCTTCCCTACCCGGGGATTGAACCCATGGGTTCTTACATCTCCTGCATTGGCAGGCAGGTTCTTTACCACCAGCACCAACTGGGAAACCCAAGAGTATGGTACTGGCACAAAAACAGACACATAAATTAATGGGACAGAGTAGAGAGCCCAGAGAAGAACCCAGGCTTGTACAGGCAATCTGCAACAAAGGAGGTAAGAATATACAATGGGGAAAAGACGACTTTTTCAATAAATGATGTTGGAAAGGCTGGACAGGTGCATGCAAAAGAATCAAGGTGGACTATGCTCTCACACTGTGCACGAAAATAAATTCAAATTTTAAAAAGACTGAAAAGTAAGACCTTTTAGAAAAAAAAAAAAAAAAACATAGACAGTATGCTTGTTCACATTGGTCTTAGTAATACTCTTTTGGATGTATCTCCTCAGGCAAGAGAGTGAAACCAAAATAAAACAAATGAAATTATATTAAACTAAAAAGATTTGCTTGCAGTATCTTTGTATGGTGATATATTGTAAATAGACTTAAGGTGGTAGCTATCACTTTGAAATGTACAGAAATATCCAATCACTATACTGTGTAATAGGAACTAACACAGTGTTGTTATAGGTCAATTATACTTTCAATACAGATCCACTCATAGAAAAAGAGATTAGATTTGTGGTTACCAGAGGTGGGGGTGGGAAGAAAGGGAGTTGGATGAAGGTATTCAAAATGCACAAACTTCCAGTTACAAGAAAAATAAGTACTGGAGACATAACATACAACATAAAGATAATTAACACTGATGCATATTATACATGAAAATTGTCAGGAAAGAAAGTCCTAAGAGATCTCATCACAAGAAAAAAATTTTTAACTTCTATACTGTATATCTATATGAGATGCTGCTGCTGCTGCTGCTAAGTTGCTTCAGTCATGTCCGACTCTGTGTGACCCCATAGACGGCAGCCCACCAGGCTCCCCTGTCCCTGGGATTCTCCAGGCAAGAACACTGGAGTGGGTTGCCATTTCCTTCTCCAGTGCATGAAAGTGAAAAGTGAAAGGGAAGTCACTTAGTCATGTCCTACTCTTCCTCGACACCATGGACTGAAGCCTACCAGGCTCCTCCATCCAGGGGATTTTCCAGGCAAGAGTACTGGAGTAGGTTGCCATTGCCTTCTCCACATATGAGATGAGGGATGACTAAACTTGCAGTAATCATTCCATGATACATATGTCAAATCATAATGTACACCTTAATGTATATGGTGCTGTATGTCAATTATACCTGGATAAAACTGAAAGAGATGGAAATACCAGACCACCTGACCTGCCTCTTGAGAAACCTGTATGCAGCTCAGGAAGCAACAGTTAGAACTGGACATGGAACAACAGACTGGTTCCAAATAGGAAAAGGAGTGTGTCAAAGCTATATCTTGTCACCCTGCTTATTTAACTTGTATGCAGAGTACATCATGAGAAACGCTGAGCTGGAGGAAGCACAAGCTGGAATCAAGATCGCTGGGAGAAATATCAATAACCTTAAAGTCCATCTAGTCAAGGCTATGGTTTTTCCTGTGGTCATGTATGGATGTGAGAGTTGGACTGTGAAGAAGGCTGAGCGCTGAAGAATTGATGCTTTTGAACTGTGGTGTTAGAGAAGACTCCTGAGAGTCCTTTGGACTGCAAGGAGATCCAACCAGTCCATTCTGAAGGAGATCAGCCCTGGGATTTCTTTGGAAGGAATGATGCTAAAGCTGAAACTCCAATACTTTGGCCACCTCATGCGAAGAGTTGACTCATTGGAAAAGACTCTGATGCTGGGAGGGATTGGGGGCAGGGGGAGAAGGGGACGACAGAAGATGAGATGGCTGGATGGCATCACCGACTCAATGGACATGAGTTTGGGTGAACTCCGGGAGTTGGTGATGGACATGGAGGCCTGGTGTGCTGCGATTCATGGGGTTGCAAAGAGTTGGACACGACTGAGCGACTGAACCGAACTGAAAACTGAAAGAAAAAAAATTTTAAGTTCCACAGAAACTTCCAGAAAAGGCATGGAGGGCTTCTGCATGTAGTCAGAGCAACCCTCCAGCCAGAACAACATGTAGAATTCACAGAAACACTCCCTTCTGAGACAGAGCATCTGGTCTACATTGACTTTCTACTCCCATGGACCACCGATGGCCAGCAGAGCCTTGCCCCTCGACCTCCAGGAACCACAGGCAGCTCCTTCCCTGGGAAGCACACTCATTCTCAGGAGGCCTTCCTTCCAACAGAACTAGAAGAGTTTTGCGGTGGAGGATAGAGAGTCAGTTTGCTCTTAAAGAAGTGGTTAAGAGCCAGTGGCGAAAAGCTGTGTCATTTGTAAAGTATTCCCCATACAAAGCAATGCTTTAAATACATTTAAGACTGATAGAGTTGTGGCTGCTGAAAAATCTCTTTGTAAGGGGTCTGCAGAGGTCAGGCCTGAGAGATTGACAGAAAATCAGGCCAGAAAGTCATCAGGAGGCAGGGCAATAGCGGTGGAACTAGATTCAGAAGTTGACAGGATTGAAAAGAACACTGTCATTCACCCTGCCTTGGCCAGAGGCGAGGAATTGTTAAGAGGGTGGATCCCTGTCTGCAGTCTGAGCTAAGCAGGAAGTCCCTCTCTCTGTCACTGTGGGGACCAGCGTCTCCGGCATCTTTAATGATGCTGTTATATTCTGAAAGCTAGGGCTCTGTCATGGCAAATGGAGGGGGAACAGTGGAAACAATGGCAGACTTTATTTGGGGGGGCTCCAAAATCACTGCAGATGGTGACTGCAGCCATGAAATTAAAAGATGCTTACTCCTTGGAAGAAAAGTTATGACCAACCTAGACAGCATATTAAAAAGCAGAGACATTACTTTGCCAACAAAAGTCCATCTAGTCAAGGCTATGGTTTTTCTTTCTACTATAAAGAAAGCTAAGCAACAAAGAATTGATGCTTTTGAACTGTGGTGTTGGAAAAGACTCTTGAGAGTCCCTGGGACTGCAAGGAGATCCAACCAGTCCATCCTAAAGGAAATCAGTCCTGAATATTCATTGGAAGGATTGATGCTGAAGCTGAAACTGCAATACTTTGGCCACCTCATGTAAAGAGCTGACTCATTTGAAAAGACCCTGATGCTGGGAAAGATTGAAGGTGGGAGACAAAGGGGTTGACAGAAGATGAGATGGTTGCATGGCATCACCGACTCGATGGACATGAGTTTGAATTAGCTCCAGGAGTTGGTGATGGACAGGGAGGCCTGGTGTGCTGCAGTCCATGGGGTCGCAAAGAGTTGGACACAACTGAGTGATTGAACTGAACTGAACTGAGGGCTCTGTCAGAATGCTTTTTAGTCTAGGCTGTCTATATTATTTTGCCAGGGCTGCTGTAACAAAGTACCCCAGACTGGGTGGCTTTGTTAGGGGAAGCACTGATGGAAACTACCCTCCCTGGCCGGGCACACTAGTAACCACTTGCATGAGTTATTTTAGAACAGGGGGTCCTGGTAAGAAACTCAGAACTAACAAGTGACCACCGACTGGAAGAATCTGGGAAAGGTCAAAAGGAGAGGAGAGGCCAGTCCGCTTGTCTAACCAACCTCCCAGAGTCCTCCTCGCTGGAATCCGTCTTGGCTGAGAGACACACACAAAGCCAGGAAAGACCTGAGTCAGAGTGATGGGCCAGAGACAAGGTGGAAACTAATTCCATCCCCCAAACCCCGAGACTGCGAGCCGCGCGGCAGAGCAGTCCTCCCGGGCTCCCTCATTGTCCTGCTCTCCGCCGGGTGCCCCTTCCCAATGAAGTCTCCTGCTTTGTCAGTGTGTGCGTCCCCTCAGTTCATTTCCGAGTGTTAGACAAGAGCCCACTCTCCGGCCCTGGAAGGGGTCCCCCTTCCTGCAGCAGCTTCAACAGCAGAAATGCCTTTTCTCACAGTCCTGGAGCCTGGACATCTGAGATCAGGAGTCAGCAGGGTTGGCTCCTTCTGACTGCTGTGAGGAAAGGCCCGATGCTGGAGTTTCTCCTTGGCTGTAGAGGGGCCGCCTTCCCCCTGTGGCTCCTCACATCGTTGTCCTCTGTATGGATCTGCCTCCAAGTTTCCCCTCTTTCATCAGTGAGATTGGATTAAGGTCCATCCTAATGATTCTGCAGTCTGAGCTAAGCAGGAAGTCCCTCTCTCTGTCACTGTGGGGACCAGCGTCTCCGGCATCTTTAATGATGCTGTTATATTCTGAAAGCTAGGGCTCTGTCATGGCAAATGGAGGGGGAACAGTGGAAACAATGGCAGACTTTATTTGGGGGGGCTCCAAAATCACTGCAGATGGTGACTGCAGCCATGAAATTAAAAGATGCTTACTCCTTGGAAGAAAAGTTATGACCAACCTAGACAGCATATTAAAAAGCAGAGACATTACTTTGCCAACAAAAGTCCATCTAGTCAAGGCTATGGTTTTTCTTTCTACTATAAAGAAAGCTAAGCAACAAAGAATTGATGCTTTTGAACTGTGGTGTTGGAAAAGACTCTTGAGAGTCCCTGGGACTGCAAGGAGATCCAACCAGTCCATCCTAAAGGAAATCAGTCCTGAATATTCATTGGAAGGATTGATGCTGAAGCTGAAACTGCAATACTTTGGCCACCTCATGTAAAGAGCTGACTCATTTGAAAAGACCCTGATGCTGGGAAAGATTGAAGGTGGGAGACAAAGGGGTTGACAGAAGATGAGATGGTTGCATGGCATCACCGACTCGATGGACATGAGTTTGAATTAGCTCCAGGAGTTGGTGATGGACAGGGAGGCCTGGTGTGCTGCAGTCCATGGGGTCGCAAAGAGTTGGACACAACTGAGTGATTGAACTGAACTGAACTGAGGGCTCTGTCAGAATGCTTTTTAGTCTAGGCTGTCTATATTATTTTGCCAGGGCTGCTGTAACAAAGTACCCCAGACTGGGTGGCTTTGTTAGGGGAAGCACTGATGGAAACTACCCTCCCTGGCCGGGCACACTAGTAACCACTTGCATGAGTTATTTTAGAACAGGGGGTCCTGGTAAGAAACTCAGAACTAACAAGTGACCACCGACTGGAAGAATCTGGGAAAGGTCAAAAGGAGAGGAGAGGCCAGTCCGCTTGTCTAACCAACCTCCCAGAGTCCTCCTCGCTGGAATCCGTCTTGGCTGAGAGACACACACAAAGCCAGGAAAGACCTGAGTCAGAGTGATGGGCCAGAGACAAGGTGGAAACTAATTCCATCCCCCAAACCCCGAGACTGCGAGCCGCGCGGCAGAGCAGTCCTCCCGGGCTCCCTCATTGTCCTGCTCTCCGCCGGGTGCCCCTTCCCAATGAAGTCTCCTGCTTTGTCAGTGTGTGCGTCCCCTCAGTTCATTTCCGAGTGTTAGACAAGAGCCCACTCTCCGGCCCTGGAAGGGGTCCCCCTTCCTGCAGCAGCTTCAACAGCAGAAATGCCTTTTCTCACAGTCCTGGAGCCTGGACATCTGAGATCAGGAGTCAGCAGGGTTGGCTCCTTCTGACTGCTGTGAGGAAAGGCCCGATGCTGGAGTTTCTCCTTGGCTGTAGAGGGGCCGCCTTCCCCCTGTGGCTCCTCACATCGTTGTCCTCTGTATGGATCTGCCTCCAAGTTTCCCCTCTTTCATCAGTGAGATTGGATTAAGGTCCATCCTAATGACCTCAGGCTTCCCTGGTGGCTCAGATGGTAAAGAATCCACCAGCAATGCAGGAGACCTGGGTTCGACCCCTGGGTTGGGAAAATTCCCTGGAGAAGGTAACCACTACCCACTCCAGTATTCTTGCCTGGAGAATCCCATGGACAGAGGAGGCTGGCAGGCTACAGTCCATGGTGTCACAGCCAGATATGACTGAGCGACTAAGCACACAGTTAATGACCTCATTTTAATTTGATTACCTCTGAAAAGACCAGAGGATGAGATGGTTGGATGGCATCACCGACTCAATGTCTGAGTAAACTCCGGAGGTTGGTAATGGACCGGGAGGCCTGACATGCTGCAGTCCATGGGGTCACAAAGAGTCAGACATAATTGAGCAACTGAACTAAGGCTGAGAAAAGACCCTGTGTCCAAATAAAGTCACATTGTGAGGTATTGGGAGCTAGAATTTCAATACAAGAATTTCTGGAAGTGGAGCATAGAGTCAATCCATAACAATTACGTCTCCCTCTATCAACCTATTGTCACTTCTCACCTCCTGCATGCCCCTGCCACTCTCTTCTTTCCTGCAGGCACCTCAACTCTTTGTGTGTGATGCCCTGAGGAACCTGGGGAATCTGTCTCATTCCACCAAAATGACTTATTGCAGTAAATTAGGAAGATCGTGTGCTCTTGGAAAAAATAGAGCTGGGTTTGAATCTTGGTTGTAAGCTATAAGAACTGTGTACCTAGAACAAGTTACTCAGCCTTGCTGGGCCCCAGTTTCCTCGTTTCATGGTAAAGAGGTACGTGGTGAGCCACGTCTTGAAACCATGGTTATTTCTGCATCTGGAAGTGACAGCCAGGAGTCACCATGGAGCAAACTGTGATCTTGAGGAAACAATAACTAAAGTGGCCCACTTGAGTCTGCAAATGCAAGGTAGTTAGCATCTACTTCCCTGGGAAGAGCATATGGGGCATTTATGGTCAAAATCAGGCTTCTGACCACACCTCAGGGTGTGTTTCTGACAGTACCTCTTGATCTTAGAGACCTAAGAAAGAGAAGAGCACATTTTCATAACTCCAAGAAGGCTCCTCGGCGTAAATGATAGAAACTCCACCCCTCCTTTTCAGATGCAAAGCAAGACTTCTCAAACTACCAGGAGTAAATGACCTTTCTTTTTAGATTCCAATCCGTCATATGTACATGATTTTGGAAAACACAGTCAAAATGTATTGTTAAAATGCTAAATAAAAAAGACAAAATGCAAGCCGCACTTTTTTTAGTATTAGATTCGACAGACATAAAACTAACTGTAAAGTTGCTATACAATGTTTCTAGATGCTTTACTGTCAACTTCTAAATGTTTATTTTTCAGCTGATAATGAAAAGTTCATTGACAAGCCGAAGCCAAACACCATACTTTGACTAATACCACTGTAATGTATAAAAACGGCTTCTTCAGCCTCCATTGTGGACAACCCAAGGCAACCATCCATAGAGGGTGGAGGGTAATTACTGTTGTAATATTAAGAATGCAATACAGAGCTTCAGATGTTCAAAATAAGTTTCTCTCATCCACAGCAAGAAAATAGACTTAACAGTCAAACTTTGTCAGGAGAAGAATGCCTGAGTCTGTGTGTATATTCTCAGTCACTTCAGTCTTGTCCAACTCTTTGTGACCCTACGGACTGTGGCCCACCAGGCTCTTCTGTCCATGGAATTCTCCAGGTGAGAATATTGGAGTGGGTTGCCATGCTCTCCTCCAGGGGATCTTCCCCACCCAGAGATCAAACCCATGTCTCCTGTGTCTCCTACATTGTAGTTGGACCCTTTCCTGCTGAGCCACTGGGGAAGCCCCAAGAGAAGAATAGAGTAGCTTAAAATTGTCCCTCTCCACCTTTAAAATATCAAGATACAAGCATGGAATATGAGGTCAATTTTGCTTTATGCCCTGAGTGAGGAAAATGTAGTCCACCTCTCACATAGGTATGGATATTATTATTAACTTTTAATATCAGAGTGTTAATAGAAATAACACCTTTCATACGTTTGATGATGAACAACTCACAGAGGATTTTCACATCTGATGCACATTTATGTCTCACTTTCCCTAAAGTCATATTTTTATTCCCATTTTACAGATAAAGAAACTGAGACAAGAACAGAATCAGGACATGATCATCTTACCCTGATATGGAGGTAAGGCGAGGTATATTCCAAAGAGTTCCAGTGGGAAGAGTTCTGTGCAGATTATGCCTGGGGGCAGAGTAAAGGGGTCAGTGGTAGAATGGAGACCTCCCATCTCAGAGTCATTCTCGGTCATCGTCACTTCACCATCAGCATTAGCCACCATTATCTTTATCATGTACCGGGAGACAAATGGGAGAGCAGGAAATAAGACAAGGGTCTTGCCCTCAAGAATCTTACAACCTGTGTGTGATTTTAGGCAAGTAGCTGAGTGTCAGTTTTCTCAACTACAAATTGGGATGATTGTCTCCCTCCAAGTATTTCTGTAGATTTAATGATAAAATGCACATAAAGTGCTTAACACAGCGAAGACACCCAGTAAGTGTCCCTTAACAACTTGCATTTAGTCTTATATCAACTAGCCAAACATACATCTCTTTGCTACACTGAATGACAAACAAATCATCTATATCCATGCCTTCATGTCTTTGAAATGGTTATGTGTTCATGTATATTAGGAAAAAATCACTAAATTGAGAGTTCTATCTACTGCACGAAAGAATAACCAAATCTCCACCCAAAAGGCGGACTCTAGAGAAACAGCAGGAACACATGCCCGGAGCATCTTGGTAGTACATCTTTCCACCGTGTGCTTTTGGCAAGTTTAGATCAAGCTCCATTTTCCGCTCTGTGTTTGCAGCGACAGGTTTCGCTGGAAGCAAGAGATAGCGGCTCCCTACTTGTTCCCACCGTGGAGCCTGGGACAGCCTGTGGGGGAGGAGGAACTGAGGATGATGAGAGAATCTGTGTCTCAGGGAGAAGCCAATTGAAAAGCCAAACCAGACAGACACCTCGGCTGAGATGGAAATACATGCGTGCAGCAGAAAAGCAGACATTGCGGGAACTAGTCAAGAGAGGAGCTGCAGGGCCGTTCCCTGAGCCTGGGCTCTGTGCCAGGCACCAGGAGGCCCCTGAAGGTGACTCAGCAGGCCAGCTCCGCCGGCAGCAGAGAAGGACAGGTTCCCCTGGCCAGAGCCCCTCGGCTAGGAGTCCCGGTGCGAATCCCCTCCCAGCCCCTACCCTAAGCTCCTCTCACATTATACATGCTCCCCTTCCTTCCATTGCACCTCTTTCTGCAGACTGGGGCAAGATAACAAACACCCTTTAGGTGCCTGAGCCCCTCAGGTGATTCTAACACTTTCCAGGCTTCCCACCCTTACAAAGAATCCATTGCAACATCTTATTAGTGTGAACCATCAAATTGGTCCTTCGGGTGGCAACAGACAGTATCTCTTGGCCCTGAGAAGTCAGGGGGAAGAAGTCAGGGGCTGGATGCGAGCAGAGATGGAGAGCACAGGCTTGATCCGACCCCTCCTTTCTTTCTTCAGACATGTGGGTCCCCTCGGACACATCTTCAGGTGTCCCCTCATATTGCTTTGTTCCTCTCCAAGCTTGCCTTAGTTTCATGATAGCATAACCCCACCCTACTGAAGTGGGTTTGCCCTGCCTTCAGGAGAGGAATAGTGATCGAGAGGAAAGATGTCTTTCTGAGTATCAGCAAAGCTGGATTCAATGTCAGGCTCTGGGGCTAATTGGCTATGACTTTCAGTTGGTCTTTTTTCACTCTCTGGGCTCAAGGAGGGTTGAACAGGGGACTCTATGGTTATCTAATCTGGCCCTGTCACAGAATTGGTGTGCATGTGAGCATAATTGTTGTAAGAACATTTAAACAAATGTTTAAGCATACAGCACAGCATCACTGGGCTTTCCTGGTGGCTCAGAGGTTAAAAAAAAAAAAAATCTGCGTGCCAGAGACTCGGGTTTGATCCCTGGGTTGGGAAGATCCCCTGGAGAAGGACATGGCAACCCGTTCCAGTATTCTTGCCTAGAGAATCCCATGGACCGAGGAACCTGGTGGGCTACAGGGCATAGAATCTCAAAAAGTTGGACACGACTGAGCGACTAAACAACAACAGCATCATTAACTTTAGGCACAATGTTTGTGGTTTTGCCAGTGAGCCCATCCATTCCACTTTAGAGACCGGAGGTCCTGCAGGCGGAGCACTTCCCGCCCGCTGCTCCCGGATGGAGCCCTCCCAAAATCCCAACCTGCCCGCAGACACTCCTGTGATGAGCTGGATCAGGAGCCTGAAGCGGGGTAGTCCTTCCACCACTAGGTGTCACTGTCCTACCTTAAACACCCCTCCTGACGCTGGGAAAGACTGAAGGCGGGAGAAGGGGACGACAGAGGATGAGATGGCTGGATGGCATCACCAACTCAAAGCACATGAGTTTGAGCAAGCTCCGGGAGTTGGTGATGGACAGGGAGGCCTGGCGTGCTGCGGTCCACGGGGTCGCAAAGAGTCGGACATGACTGAACGACTGAACTAACTAACCAAATTCTCAGCGTGATTTACTGGAAGCTCTCCCACAGAGTTTTGTTCTTGGCATTTGGATGCAGTTTGCATATCTTTTTGGACGGTTCCTCCCAAGGACTCAGCACAACTGTTTACAGATGTCTGCACACCTTACCTCCCTCACCGCCAGGCTTTGCATCTGACCAGTGACGTGGAGAATGAGGAGGAGGGCACAGCAACTCACTCCAGTATTCTTGCCTGGAGAATCCCGTGGACAGAGGAGCCTGGAGGGCTATTGTCCACGGAGTCTCAAAGAGTTGGGCACGACTGAAGTGACTTAGCACACACACAGGCATGGAGTTCGATTCAGTTCAGTCTCTCAGTCGTGTCCGACTCTTTGCGACCCTGTGAACCACAGCACGCCAGGCCTCCCTGTCCATCACCAACTCCCGGAATTTACTCAAAATCATGTCCATTGAGTCAGTGATGCCATCCAACCATCTCATCCTCTGTCGCCCCCTTCTCCTCCTGCCCCCAATCTTTCCCAGCATCAGGGTCTTTTCCAATGAGTCAGTTCTTCACATCAGGTGGCCCAAGTATTGGAGTTTCAGCTTCAGCGTCAGTCCTTCCAGTGAATATTCAGGACTGATTTCCTTTAGGATGGACTGGTTGGATTTCCTTGCTGTCCAAGGAGCTCTCAAGGCATGTAGTATGAGGGGGCATATCTCCCTAAGCTAGTAGGCCCAGCCCCGTTATTCACTCTCATTCAATCATGAATTTAATGAGCACGTGCTGTGCACCGGGTCCTGTGCTTGGAGATAAAGACTCAAAGAAGAAGGGCACCTCCCCCTCCAGGGTTCCCAGCAGACATTCAGTGACACTGTAACCTGAAGAGAGGGCTTCCCAGTGGCTCTGCGGTTAAGAATCCACCTGCAATGCAGGAGCTACAGGAGACACTGGTTTGATCCCTGGGTCGGGAAGATCCCCTGCAGGAGGGCCTGACAACCCACTCCAGTATTCTTGCCTGGAGAATCCCCATGGACAGAGGACTCTGGCGGGCTACAGTCCACGGGGTCACAAAGAGTCAGACACGGCTGAAGTGACTTAGCACGCACGCAGGCCACCTGAAGAGAAAATGCAGAATTGAAGGGCCCCATGCCAGGAGCACAGAGAAGAGCCCTCAAGCTTGCTTGCTTAGATAGGGAAGCTTCATAAGGTTTATCACAGCATTTAGGCCGAGACTTGAAATTAGCACAGGTCTTGTGGATAGACCATGCTAGACTGATGGAGCAAATCAGCAAATAGGACAGTTCCCTTAAGCTAAAGGTGCTTTCCTGGTACCTCAGTGGTGAAGGAATCTGCCCGCCCCACTATGGAGGAGGATGGGGAAGGCAGAGGGCAGGGGTATGGGACCTGGAGGCCAGCCAAGCCCATATCATTGTCTCTAATGTGGACTGGTGGGCTTCCCTGGTGAATCTGCCTGCCAATGCAGGAGACGTGGGTTCCATCCCTGGGTCAGGAAGATCCCCTGGAGGAGGGCATGGCAACCCACGCCAGTATTCTTACCTGGAGAATATTCTTACCTGTCAGAGGAGCCTGGTGGGCTACAGTCCATGTGGTCACAAAAGAGTCTTAAAACTTAGTGACTAAGCAACAACAACAAATCAAGCTAAAGGAAAGCTTTTCTTATACACACTAAACCATAATGAAATCAGTTTGAACCCAATTACCTTGCATAGGCGAAACGGCAGGGTCTTGCCCCGTTTTCATTTACATACAATCCCAGTGGTCTGAATTATGCTTGAGGGTACGGATATGGCTTGAGGGTATGAGTTATGCCTGGGTGTTGGATTCTGAGGAGTTCTTTTTCAGAGAGGAAACCGAGGCCACCAGCAGGAGACCCACACACACCTCCCAGCCATGCTCACCGCTCCGAAGAGTCTGCAGCCACTCATCCTTCCCCTCTGGTGAGTTATTCTGCAGGCTGGTTAAGCTCAGAGGATTCGCTGCAGAGGATTTTACTTCAGTCTCTCTAGTCTTCCTTCATGGAGAAGGCAATGGCACCCCACTCCAGTACTCTTGCCTGGAAAATCCCATGGATGGAGGAGCCTGGTAGGCTGCAGTCCACGGGGTCGCTAAGAGTCGGATATGACTGAGTGACTTCCCTTTCACTTTTCACTTTCATGCACTGGAGAAGGAAATGGCAACCCACTCCAGTGTTCTTGCCAGGAGAATCCCAGGGACGGGGGAGCCTGGTGGGCTGCCGTCTATGGGGTCACACAGAGTCAGACACGACTCAAGCAACTTAGCAGCAGTCTTCCTTCAGGAACATCCCCTGGGGGCAGGTGGCATAAGGAGCTAATGATATTGTATAATGAAAATCTGGAAGCACTTATCTCACTCCAAGTTGAATCAAAGAGCAGTGTTTAAAGTATTAGTCTCTAATTTGTGTCCGACCCCATGGATTGTAGCCCACCAGCCTCTTCTGTCCATGGGATTTCCCAGGCAAGGATACTGGAGTGGGTTGCCATTTCCTTGTCCAGGGAATCTTCTCGACCCAGGGATTGAAACCAGGTCTCCTGCACTGCAGGCAGATTCTTTACCATCTGAGCTACTAAGAAAGTTGAATCAAAAAGCCGAGATATATATCAGTTAATCCCATACAAACTAACATACACATCACTCTATATAAAGTAAGCAGGCAACAGGATTTACCATATTATAGAGCTGGGAACGGTATTCAGTATCTTATAATAACTTACACTGGAAAAGAATCTGAAGCTATATGCCTGAAACTAACACAATATTGCATAGCTTTTTAAATTTTATAAAATGCAGAGAGTGAGGTCCTCGGCTAATCTTACAATCTAGACCTCTCAGCCTTTAGCAAAAGAAGTGAAAGAGCTTGATAATTCACTCTCTGAGCTGGTGTTTCAGTCCCAGAACTCCCGAGTGTTTGTTTCTGCCAGAACTCATTAGGAGCTTTGACACCTGGAATGGTTCACACTAGAGGGAACGTGCAGAGTAGAATGAGCAAGAGGGGGAAGAAGAAAGGGGTGCAGGAGTGCTGCCGGCTTGGACCGGGATGCTGAGAAGGTTGGCGGTGCAGAGCCTGGTTGAGAGCTTGGGAGGGCTGTCTGTCATTGGTGCAGCACCAGCTCCGGCATAAAGCTTAACAGTTAACTAACATTTCAGCATAAAGTACCCAAGGGCAGAGACTACGTGTCTCTTATCTCTAGACCATTCCTTGTCGTGGAGAAAGACTGCAACACGTGTTTGTTGAACTAATGCCTCTGCAAGCTGGGAGGGTTGGACATCCACATTAAAAGAGTTTTATGGGTAGGTGACCAATTCATCCCAAGGAAAATACCAAAAGTCCCAAATCCCAGGAAATTCATCAGTCCTGGGCAAAGACCAAGTCAGCTGGTCACCCCACACTATGGCCATTATCCACTGCCAGAATGGACCAATAGCAGCTCAGGACATAAATTCATAATATTTAGTCATTCATTTATTTGTTCAATCAACAAATGATTCCTGAATATATAAACAAATAAGCAGATACTGAAAAGTAGTAATTTACAAACATGGTGTTGCAGAAACCAGTATTCGAGCAAGCAAGCACCACACTCGGAGAGCTGAAGAACTCGGGTTTATTACACCAGCAGGCCCAGAGGAGCTACCACTCCAATTTCTGAGCCCCAAACAAAGGGGTTGCAGAGTTTTTACAAACAGACTGTAGTGGGCAACACTAGCTGCTAATGGGCTGGTTTAAACTAAGGGGTTTCACGTGCCCAGGAACAGCGGTCAAGACAGGGAGGGGGATGCCTGACCTTTACACGGACAGGCCTGATTAAGCAGGTTTGCAGGGGCCGGGCGATTGCAAAGAGCAGGACAACGGTAAGTGAGATAAGCTCCAGTTCTTAGTATTGCAAGTCCCCACTTTCTGAGACTACGTGACCTACGTGATCCAGATTTTGCAAGGAGCAAGCTGAGTTACACAGGCAGAAGGAGCAGGAGGTTATGTAAAATTTTAACTTTTCCTCTTCAGTGTGGATACATTTTCTTGCTTTGCTCAGTTCATTAATTGGAAAGGCAGAGCTAACAAAAACCAGAGTCTATGCTTCCACTGGCCAACCTTAGCTGAATGAATTAAACTATCCCTCTAACTTGGCAGAAGATGATAAAGGATTTTACTGAAAGGAGTAATCATGGCTTGTGTTGGAGACCAGGACCTAGTCCTCATCCAGGCAGTGGTGCCCTGGGAAGTTGGTTTATCCATGAAATAGTGACTAATAATAGTACTGGTGTAGAGTTTTTGTGAAGAGCAGATGAAACCAAGCCTTCATAAATGTTAGCATCTTTAGCTTCACCAGCTTTTGAGTTAATCATAATGTTGGTAAGTTTATTACAAACTTCTGACTGTGGGTAAGTTCTGCTGCCGGTTTGATTGCTGAAAGTCAACCTTTCCCCAAATCCTACCTCTGAAATATTTGAGGGGAATTCCAAGGGATGTCTTATATTCTTATCTCAGAATCAGTGAGCTGGGTCACCCCAAGTGGCAGCCAGCACTGCCCCAGGCTCTGATGGTCCCACCGAGGATCTGGGCCAGCTGTGAATCTGTATCCTGATGCCACTGTTGATGTGGGGTGAGCCATGGCCACTTAAAGTCAGACGGAAAGAGCTCTGTTAGTGTTTCGTGCAGATGGCAGGGAGGGTTCCCACAGTCAGAAAGCTGGAGTCCGAAATGGTATAATTACAAGGGACCCCATGCTCTCTTCCAGGGTTAACACAAGCCAACAGAGTGGCTGCAGTAGATGCTGACGTTAGCTGCCTCCCTGCCTTCATCTTTCTGGCATTTACTGGGTTCTGTTCACTGTGTCATTTCTCCTCTTAGGGTAATTGTTCTCAAATGGGGGGCAGTTTTACACTCCATCCCCAGGGTACATTAGGCCATGTCTAGGGATGTTTTTGCTTGTCAAACTAGGAAAGAGGGCTGCTAATGAAACCGAGTGAGTGGAGGCAAGGAATGTTGCAAAGCATGCTATCCTGCATAGAAAAAGCCGCCACCGCAACAAAAGCTAGCCACCTAAAATGTCAATAGCACTGATGTTGAGAAATTCTTTGGGTGATTTTTTTGCCTCAAAAAATCCTGATATTCTCCCTTCTGACTTGGCCTCCCTGGAATCTATTCTTATTTCTCACACATATTTCCTTGTGTCTAAGCTCCAAGATGGATAGGACTTAAATCTCAGTCCCAGTCCTTGGTCTTATAAATTAGCAGATAAACACAATTATGTATTGGGGCTTTCTCCTAACTATTCAACTCATAGCATACAAGCTCTAATCCCCACCCATGTGTGTTATTATATTGAAGTTTATTATATCAAGTTGCTGCTGATTCTTTCATTCAACAAATGTTTGATGAGCATCTACTCTGTACTAGACATGGTAGCAGACACTAGATATACAACGATTCATCAACCAGACACTGCCTGCTGCCTTCATGGAAGACATGAGATGTTGGAGAATGAAACGCTAGACAAGGACTTCCCTGATGGTACAGTGGTAAAGAATCCGCCTGCCAGTGCAGGGGACACGGGTTTGACCCCTGGTCCATAAGGATTCCACATGCCACGGAGCCACTAAGCCTGTGTGCCTCAACGACTGAAACCCGTGCACTCTGCCTTCTGTGCCCCACAACAAGATAAACCCAAGCACCACATCTACAGAGGAGCCCCCATTCACTGCAACTAGAGAAAGCCTGCACAGCAGCTCAGCCAAAACTAAAATAATTTTTTTAAAAAAAAAGATAGACAAATGAATTTTTTGTTGTTGCTTAGTCGCTCAGTCATGTCTGACTCTTTGTGACTTCATGGACTGCAGCCCGCCAGGCTCCTCTGTCCATGGGATTCTCAAGACAAGAATAACGGAATGGGTTGTCATTTCCTTCTCGAAGGGATCTTCCCAACCCAAGGATCAAACCCCCATCTCCTGGATTGGCAGGTGGATTCTTTACTGCCGAGCCACCTGGGAAGCCCAGACAAATGAATATGTGATGACAAATTTTAGCATGTGCCATGACGGAAAAGCAGAGGTTCCTATGAGGACACAGGATGGGAAGAGGAGCACTTAGGTCGGCAAGGCAGAGAACCTTTCCCTGAAGAAGGAATGTCTGGGTCTGAGGCCTGAGGGAGGCAAAGAAGTAAGACCAGTGAAGAGACAGAGGAATGGAATCAGCTCAAAGGGCTCCTGAGCGGGGAAGGGGCTGAGCCGTCAGGGAGCAGAACAGACACTGCGTGGCTGCGTGCGCTGTGACCTCGTTTGTACTGTTTCAAAGGTCGCTCAGCCTGCCATGTGGGCGATGGGTTGAGGGAGACCCAGGGAATTGAGATAGCCATCGGAAGGCGAACGCCATGGTCTAGGAGGTGGAAGGGGGTGGCCTGGCCCACAGGGTGACCGTGAGCGCTTATCCCGGAAGTCCATATCCCAGAGCGGGCAGTGGGTGACACTTGGGAAACCAACTATCCCTGCACGAACAGCTCAACAGAAATCAGCCTTCCCCTCTCCTGCTCCACACATCTGCTGGGGAGTAGCCGTGCATGTCACGGGCTTGTCTCTCTTCCTACATGGCACGTGGATTTTTTGCTGTTTCTCCAATTGGTTGAAATATTGAGTGGTTTTTATTTAACTGTGGCTTTGGGGACAGAGGGATGGCGAGGGGAATAATAGATGACTTGTCACAAACAAAACTCAATTTCCTATGCTTTCCAGAGCCATTCATCATCCTCTCTGCCTGTTGCCATTTCTTTCTGGAGTCAGGCTGGCCAGGATCAGCCCAGAGTCAGAGGTCTGGGATCTTCCCCTTGAGAAACCTTCTTACTGGATCTGAGCAAGCCTTCCTGAGACTTAGATGTCCTTAACCTTAAGTCAAGCTCCAACGTGACAACTCGTTGGGCAACAGACAAGACCAGGGAGATCCTGGCAGGCAGGCCCAGTCCAAGAGGGTAGAAGCACCAAAGTGCCCAAACTCACAAGGAAACCAACTCATCCGCCTTCACGGTCACAGTGGTGACCATCATCTCCACAGAGGGCTCCATCCAACGTGTTGGGACCAATGCCATCCAGACCGGAAGAAATCAGCAGGCCTGGGCCTAGATTCAAGGGGCTGGAGAGATTGTGCCGAAGGCAGGGATGACCTGCTTGGGACCAGCTGAGCCTCTGGGGCAGAGTAAGTACCAGGAGCCCATTATAGGGGAAGTCCAGGTGAGAGGTTTTAGTAAACATCTACAGGTAGTGAGACATTTAGTAAACACCTACAGGTAGTAAATGTCTACAGGTAGTGAGGATTGAAAGATGCTAAAAACCATATTCCTGCTCTCAGGGAGCTGGCACTTGGTTCAGGAAGCACAAAAGTAGGTTAATAATTCTAACATGGTAAGTCCTATGATGGACGTGAACACAGGGCATTCTGAGGGATGAGAGGAGAAAAAAGGAAGAAGCTGCTAACTCTGCCAGGGGAATCAAGGGAGACTTTCAGGAGGAGGTGATATTTCTCTGATATTTCTCTGTCTGTTCCACAGACAGCCCAGTGGACCCACCCAGGGTTTAATTAACTGCACTTAGAAAAACAAAGAGAAATGCCACCAGTACACTGTGAAGGGTATATGTGGTCCATTATTCATTTTAAAAGAACAATCAAGTGAAATTCATTTCCCTCATGGATTTTTTCCTCTATAAAATTACCCTGAAGCTTGAGTTTTCAAATAGAAAAATTTTTCTTAAAAGTAGATTGCTTTACATTTGGCATTTAAATCCAAGCTCCAGGTGTATTTATGCTGTTCAGAAAACCTGCCATTCAGGTGTACTTGAGATTTCAGGGATCAGGAACTTTATTGGGAGGAGATAACAGATAGAATGTGGACTGAGCCACAGGCCCCCAGCCCTGATCTTCTATCAGGAAAACACTTTCAGGTTGAATAAATGGGGATGAGGGGTTGCAGGTGGGGAGGTACTAGCAGCCTCTACTTAATACCTCTGGCCCAGGCCGCAGAAGCAGGGTAAATTTCTGAAGCCCTGATCAAAGATTTCATATTAGAAGTAAGGAAATTCTGAGATCATTTTCTCTAAAACTAATTTTCAAGTACAATTTTAAGTGTCACACTTCATCGTGTCTGTCCTAGAGAGAAACCACAATGCAAGTTGACAGTAGCATGTAAGAATTAAAATTCCACTCTTCCCCCTCCCCCCACTCACACCTTCTGCCCTCCCAGTTTTTAGAAAGGGAACCAGTAGGTCAACTTCTAGATATTTCCTGGGCACTCACTGTGGGAGGCCTTGAGCTCTGCAAGGCCCTGGGGGTGTGGAGGGGTGGTGATGGGGGTTGGGGGAGAGGAAAGAACCAGATTAACTCATAAAATAACATTTTGCCTGGAGAAGGAAAGGGCAGCCCACTCCAGTGTCCTTGCCTGGGAAACCCCTGACTCAAGCAACTTAGCAGCAGTCTTCCTTCAGGAACATCCCCTGGGGGCAGGTGGCATAAGGAGCTAATGATATTGTATAATGAAAATCTGGAAGCACTTATCTCACTCCAAGTTGAATCAAAGAGCAGTGTTTAAAGTATTAGTCTCTAATTTGTGTCCGACCCCATGGATTGTAGCCCACCAGCCTCTTCTGTCCATGGGATTTCCCAGGCAAGGATACTGGAGTGGGTTGCCATTTCCTTGTCCAGGGAATCTTCTCGACCCAGGGATTGAAACCAGGTCTCCTGCACTGCAGGCAGATTCTTTACCATCTGAGCTACTAAGAAAGTTGAATCAAAAAGCCGAGATATATATCAGTTAATCCCATACAAACTAACATACACATCACTCTATATAAAGTAAGCAGGCAACAGGATTTACCATATTATAGAGCTGGGAACGGTATTCAGTATCTTATAATAACTTACACTGGAAAAGAATCTGAAGCTATATGCCTGAAACTAACACAATATTGCATAGCTTTTTAAATTTTATAAAATGCAGAGAGTGAGGTCCTCGGCTAATCTTACAATCTAGACCTCTCAGCCTTTAGCAAAAGAAGTGAAAGAGCTTGATAATTCACTCTCTGAGCTGGTGTTTCAGTCCCAGAACTCCCGAGTGTTTGTTTCTGCCAGAACTCATTAGGAGCTTTGACACCTGGAATGGTTCACACTAGAGGGAACGTGCAGAGTAGAATGAGCAAGAGGGGGAAGAAGAAAGGGGTGCAGGAGTGCTGCCGGCTTGGACCGGGATGCTGAGAAGGTTGGCGGTGCAGAGCCTGGTTGAGAGCTTGGGAGGGCTGTCTGTCATTGGTGCAGCACCAGCTCCGGCATAAAGCTTAACAGTTAACTAACATTTCAGCATAAAGTACCCAAGGGCAGAGACTACGTGTCTCTTATCTCTAGACCATTCCTTGTCGTGGAGAAAGACTGCAACACGTGTTTGTTGAACTAATGCCTCTGCAAGCTGGGAGGGTTGGACATCCACATTAAAAGAGTTTTATGGGTAGGTGACCAATTCATCCCAAGGAAAATACCAAAAGTCCCAAATCCCAGGAAATTCATCAGTCCTGGGCAAAGACCAAGTCAGCTGGTCACCCCACACTATGGCCATTATCCACTGCCAGAATGGACCAATAGCAGCTCAGGACATAAATTCATAATATTTAGTCATTCATTTATTTGTTCAATCAACAAATGATTCCTGAATATATAAACAAATAAGCAGATACTGAAAAGTAGTAATTTACAAACATGGTGTTGCAGAAACCAGTATTCGAGCAAGCAAGCACCACACTCGGAGAGCTGAAGAACTCGGGTTTATTACACCAGCAGGCCCAGAGGAGCTACCACTCCAATTTCTGAGCCCCAAACAAAGGGGTTGCAGAGTTTTTACAAACAGACTGTAGTGGGCAACACTAGCTGCTAATGGGCTGGTTTAAACTAAGGGGTTTCACGTGCCCAGGAACAGCGGTCAAGACAGGGAGGGGGATGCCTGACCTTTACACGGACAGGCCTGATTAAGCAGGTTTGCAGGGGCCGGGCGATTGCAAAGAGCAGGACAACGGTAAGTGAGATAAGCTCCAGTTCTTAGTATTGCAAGTCCCCACTTTCTGAGACTACGTGACCTACGTGATCCAGATTTTGCAAGGAGCAAGCTGAGTTACACAGGCAGAAGGAGCAGGAGGTTATGTAAAATTTTAACTTTTCCTCTTCAGTGTGGATACATTTTCTTGCTTTGCTCAGTTCATTAATTGGAAAGGCAGAGCTAACAAAAACCAGAGTCTATGCTTCCACTGGCCAACCTTAGCTGAATGAATTAAACTATCCCTCTAACTTGGCAGAAGATGATAAAGGATTTTACTGAAAGGAGTAATCATGGCTTGTGTTGGAGACCAGGACCTAGTCCTCATCCAGGCAGTGGTGCCCTGGGAAGTTGGTTTATCCATGAAATAGTGACTAATAATAGTACTGGTGTAGAGTTTTTGTGAAGAGCAGATGAAACCAAGCCTTCATAAATGTTAGCATCTTTAGCTTCACCAGCTTTTGAGTTAATCATAATGTTGGTAAGTTTATTACAAACTTCTGACTGTGGGTAAGTTCTGCTGCCGGTTTGATTGCTGAAAGTCAACCTTTCCCCAAATCCTACCTCTGAAATATTTGAGGGGAATTCCAAGGGATGTCTTATATTCTTATCTCAGAATCAGTGAGCTGGGTCACCCCAAGTGGCAGCCAGCACTGCCCCAGGCTCTGATGGTCCCACCGAGGATCTGGGCCAGCTGTGAATCTGTATCCTGATGCCACTGTTGATGTGGGGTGAGCCATGGCCACTTAAAGTCAGACGGAAAGAGCTCTGTTAGTGTTTCGTGCAGATGGCAGGGAGGGTTCCCACAGTCAGAAAGCTGGAGTCCGAAATGGTATAATTACAAGGGACCCCATGCTCTCTTCCAGGGTTAACACAAGCCAACAGAGTGGCTGCAGTAGATGCTGACGTTAGCTGCCTCCCTGCCTTCATCTTTCTGGCATTTACTGGGTTCTGTTCACTGTGTCATTTCTCCTCTTAGGGTAATTGTTCTCAAATGGGGGGCAGTTTTACACTCCATCCCCAGGGTACATTAGGCCATGTCTAGGGATGTTTTTGCTTGTCAAACTAGGAAAGAGGGCTGCTAATGAAACCGAGTGAGTGGAGGCAAGGAATGTTGCAAAGCATGCTATCCTGCATAGAAAAAGCCGCCACCGCAACAAAAGCTAGCCACCTAAAATGTCAATAGCACTGATGTTGAGAAATTCTTTGGGTGATTTTTTTGCCTCAAAAAATCCTGATATTCTCCCTTCTGACTTGGCCTCCCTGGAATCTATTCTTATTTCTCACACATATTTCCTTGTGTCTAAGCTCCAAGATGGATAGGACTTAAATCTCAGTCCCAGTCCTTGGTCTTATAAATTAGCAGATAAACACAATTATGTATTGGGGCTTTCTCCTAACTATTCAACTCATAGCATACAAGCTCTAATCCCCACCCATGTGTGTTATTATATTGAAGTTTATTATATCAAGTTGCTGCTGATTCTTTCATTCAACAAATGTTTGATGAGCATCTACTCTGTACTAGACATGGTAGCAGACACTAGATATACAACGATTCATCAACCAGACACTGCCTGCTGCCTTCATGGAAGACATGAGATGTTGGAGAATGAAACGCTAGACAAGGACTTCCCTGATGGTACAGTGGTAAAGAATCCGCCTGCCAGTGCAGGGGACACGGGTTTGACCCCTGGTCCATAAGGATTCCACATGCCACGGAGCCACTAAGCCTGTGTGCCTCAACGACTGAAACCCGTGCACTCTGCCTTCTGTGCCCCACAACAAGATAAACCCAAGCACCACATCTACAGAGGAGCCCCCATTCACTGCAACTAGAGAAAGCCTGCACAGCAGCTCAGCCAAAACTAAAATAATTTTTTTAAAAAAAAAGATAGACAAATGAATTTTTTGTTGTTGCTTAGTCGCTCAGTCATGTCTGACTCTTTGTGACTTCATGGACTGCAGCCCGCCAGGCTCCTCTGTCCATGGGATTCTCAAGACAAGAATAACGGAATGGGTTGTCATTTCCTTCTCGAAGGGATCTTCCCAACCCAAGGATCAAACCCCCATCTCCTGGATTGGCAGGTGGATTCTTTACTGCCGAGCCACCTGGGAAGCCCAGACAAATGAATATGTGATGACAAATTTTAGCATGTGCCATGACGGAAAAGCAGAGGTTCCTATGAGGACACAGGATGGGAAGAGGAGCACTTAGGTCGGCAAGGCAGAGAACCTTTCCCTGAAGAAGGAATGTCTGGGTCTGAGGCCTGAGGGAGGCAAAGAAGTAAGACCAGTGAAGAGACAGAGGAATGGAATCAGCTCAAAGGGCTCCTGAGCGGGGAAGGGGCTGAGCCGTCAGGGAGCAGAACAGACACTGCGTGGCTGCGTGCGCTGTGACCTCGTTTGTACTGTTTCAAAGGTCGCTCAGCCTGCCATGTGGGCGATGGGTTGAGGGAGACCCAGGGAATTGAGATAGCCATCGGAAGGCGAACGCCATGGTCTAGGAGGTGGAAGGGGGTGGCCTGGCCCACAGGGTGACCGTGAGCGCTTATCCCGGAAGTCCATATCCCAGAGCGGGCAGTGGGTGACACTTGGGAAACCAACTATCCCTGCACGAACAGCTCAACAGAAATCAGCCTTCCCCTCTCCTGCTCCACACATCTGCTGGGGAGTAGCCGTGCATGTCACGGGCTTGTCTCTCTTCCTACATGGCACGTGGATTTTTTGCTGTTTCTCCAATTGGTTGAAATATTGAGTGGTTTTTATTTAACTGTGGCTTTGGGGACAGAGGGATGGCGAGGGGAATAATAGATGACTTGTCACAAACAAAACTCAATTTCCTATGCTTTCCAGAGCCATTCATCATCCTCTCTGCCTGTTGCCATTTCTTTCTGGAGTCAGGCTGGCCAGGATCAGCCCAGAGTCAGAGGTCTGGGATCTTCCCCTTGAGAAACCTTCTTACTGGATCTGAGCAAGCCTTCCTGAGACTTAGATGTCCTTAACCTTAAGTCAAGCTCCAACGTGACAACTCGTTGGGCAACAGACAAGACCAGGGAGATCCTGGCAGGCAGGCCCAGTCCAAGAGGGTAGAAGCACCAAAGTGCCCAAACTCACAAGGAAACCAACTCATCCGCCTTCACGGTCACAGTGGTGACCATCATCTCCACAGAGGGCTCCATCCAACGTGTTGGGACCAATGCCATCCAGACCGGAAGAAATCAGCAGGCCTGGGCCTAGATTCAAGGGGCTGGAGAGATTGTGCCGAAGGCAGGGATGACCTGCTTGGGACCAGCTGAGCCTCTGGGGCAGAGTAAGTACCAGGAGCCCATTATAGGGGAAGTCCAGGTGAGAGGTTTTAGTAAACATCTACAGGTAGTGAGACATTTAGTAAACACCTACAGGTAGTAAATGTCTACAGGTAGTGAGGATTGAAAGATGCTAAAAACCATATTCCTGCTCTCAGGGAGCTGGCACTTGGTTCAGGAAGCACAAAAGTAGGTTAATAATTCTAACATGGTAAGTCCTATGATGGACGTGAACACAGGGCATTCTGAGGGATGAGAGGAGAAAAAAGGAAGAAGCTGCTAACTCTGCCAGGGGAATCAAGGGAGACTTTCAGGAGGAGGTGATATTTCTCTGATATTTCTCTGTCTGTTCCACAGACAGCCCAGTGGACCCACCCAGGGTTTAATTAACTGCACTTAGAAAAACAAAGAGAAATGCCACCAGTACACTGTGAAGGGTATATGTGGTCCATTATTCATTTTAAAAGAACAATCAAGTGAAATTCATTTCCCTCATGGATTTTTTCCTCTATAAAATTACCCTGAAGCTTGAGTTTTCAAATAGAAAAATTTTTCTTAAAAGTAGATTGCTTTACATTTGGCATTTAAATCCAAGCTCCAGGTGTATTTATGCTGTTCAGAAAACCTGCCATTCAGGTGTACTTGAGATTTCAGGGATCAGGAACTTTATTGGGAGGAGATAACAGATAGAATGTGGACTGAGCCACAGGCCCCCAGCCCTGATCTTCTATCAGGAAAACACTTTCAGGTTGAATAAATGGGGATGAGGGGTTGCAGGTGGGGAGGTACTAGCAGCCTCTACTTAATACCTCTGGCCCAGGCCGCAGAAGCAGGGTAAATTTCTGAAGCCCTGATCAAAGATTTCATATTAGAAGTAAGGAAATTCTGAGATCATTTTCTCTAAAACTAATTTTCAAGTACAATTTTAAGTGTCACACTTCATCGTGTCTGTCCTAGAGAGAAACCACAATGCAAGTTGACAGTAGCATGTAAGAATTAAAATTCCACTCTTCCCCCTCCCCCCACTCACACCTTCTGCCCTCCCAGTTTTTAGAAAGGGAACCAGTAGGTCAACTTCTAGATATTTCCTGGGCACTCACTGTGGGAGGCCTTGAGCTCTGCAAGGCCCTGGGGGTGTGGAGGGGTGGTGATGGGGGTTGGGGGAGAGGAAAGAACCAGATTAACTCATAAAATAACATTTTGCCTGGAGAAGGAAAGGGCAGCCCACTCCAGTGTCCTTGCCTGGGAAACCCCATGGACAGAAAGCTCGAAGAGCTACAGTCCATAGGGTCCCAAAGAGTACGATACGACTTCATGACTAAACAACAACATTTTGACATTCACAAAGTCTCTTCACTTATATCACCTGATGCAAGTCTCTCCACGAACTCCTTGAGATGGTGGGACCAAAGCAGATCACCAATTTATTAAAGAACTGAGAGGAGATTAAAATAAATTCATAAAATACGTGAGCTAGGAAATCAACCGAAATTGCTCTGACATTGTGATACAATTGTAACAAAAAACGACGTTCAGATCATGAACAAGTGTCGTTAAATTTTGAAAAGGAAGGGATCAATTCCAAACGGAGGCAATAAATAAGTTCCTGGATTGTTCGATAATCCAATTAATAAAGAGGAAAGAATCATTAAATGCATTTAAACATTTTTTGCTGGTTGACACATAGACAATGACGAACTGACCAAAGAATACTCTCATTTCACAGGGTGTTTAGTATACGTTCTATATAAGAAAATTTAGTTCAGTTAGTTCAGTCGCTCAGTCATGTCCGACTCTTTGCGACCCCATGAATCGCAACATGCCAGGCCTCCCTGTCCATCACCATCTCCCGGAGTTCACTCAGACTCACGTCCATCAAGTCCGTGATGTCATTCAGCCATCTGATCCTCTGTCGTCCCCTTCTCCTCCTGCCCCCAATCCCTCCCAGCATCAGAGTCTTTCCCAATGAGTCAACTCTTCACATGAAGTGGCCAAAGTACTGGACTTTCAGCTTTAGCATCATTCCCTCCAAAGAAATCCCAGGGTTGATCTCCTTCAGAATGGACTGGTTGGATCTCCTTGCAGTCCAAGGGACTCTCAAGAGTCTTCTCCAACACCACACCTCAAAAGCATCAATTCTTTGGCGCTCAGCCTTCTTCACAGTCCAATTCTCATATCCATACATGACCATAGGAAAAACCATGCCTTGACTAGACGGACCTTTGTCGGCAAAGTAATGTCTGCTTTTGAATATGCTATCTAGGTTGGTCATAACTTTTCTTCCAAGGAGTAAGCATCTTTTAATTTCATGGCTGCAGTCACCATCAGCAGTGATTTGGGAGCCCCAAAAAATAAAGTCTGACACTGTTTCCACTGTTTCCCCATCTATTTTCCCATGAAGTGATGGGACCATATGCCATGATCTTCATTTTCTGAATGTTGAGCTTTAAGCCAACTTTTTCGCTNAATTTCATGGCTGCAGTCACCATCAGCAGTGATTTGGGAGCCCCAAAAAATAAAGTCTGACACTGTTTCCACTGTTTCCCCATCTATTTTCCCATGAAGTGATGGGACCATATGCCATGATCTTCATTTTCTGAATGTTGAGCTTTAAGCCAACTTTTTCGCTTTCTTCTTTCACTTTCATCAAGAGGCTTTTTAGTTCCTCTTCACTTTCTGCCATAAGGGTGGTGTCATCTGCATATCTGAGGTTAAACACATCTTAATATTCCCTTCTCCAAGGGATTTTCCTGACCCAGGATGGGAACCTGGGTCTCCTGCATTGCAGGCAGATTCTTTACTGTCTCAGCCACCATGGAAGCCCACAACTTATATACACATATGTTTTTGAACTTGATAAAAGTTCTCCCAAATTGACAATTCTTAAAACTTATACAATATAGGTGGAACCGAAAAACCTCTTAATAATCTTAACAATGAAATAAAAATTTTGATTAGCATGCAGGAGGAAAGAGTACAGTTTCTTTCTATTCTCTCTACAAAGATTCCAAAACTGTTGTTGTATGGAAAGGTAATCAGACAACAATTAGCTAAAAAGGTAAGCAAAGAGAATATTATGGAAGTATACCACGTAGTTAAATAGTAATAAATATTAGCTTTCTAAGTTATGTAATGTTTATGGTATTTAAAAAAATTTTTAATGTATAGCTTACAGTGACTTTTTTCCTCACTGTAAGTTTTATAACGAATTTTGTATTCACAATTTTGTGTTCCTTTGCTTAAACAGAGCCCCCAAATTATATAAGCTTTACTCCCACAAAACCTGGACTTTCCTCTAATTTATGCCCATTTAGCAGGTGAGGAAACAACACTCAGGCAAAGTCTTACCTGTACCCAGGGTCGCACTATCAGCAAGTGACAGAGGCAGGACACAAAGCCAGTGCTTTTCCCTCTTTGCGATGCTGTCTCTGCCTCAAGGAACTTGAATGCACTAGATAAACCCCCACACATTTCCTTTGCAGAGGCAGAAATAAAGGCAGAACATTTAAGAAACCCAGAGGACCTGATCACATTTCTTAAAGAGATTCCGCATGGCTTAGAGCGCACATGCCATCTTCCTTCAGGACCTGTGTCTGGACAGAGGAGTTCAAGTTACAATCAGCTCCAGCATCATGATTCCAGGCTCAGAGCAAGCCCAGAATCGAGATGTGGATGCGTGCTAAGTCGCTCACAGCACAGGCTGAGAAATCCTGGGATACCTGAAATCGGACGGTCCGAGGACACAGACACCCTAAGAGACCCGTTCTTGTGACCTCACCCAACGGTACGGGAGGAGGTCCCCTAGACGGGCTGGGTTCCTAGTTTGGATGTAGAGGATAGAGGACGTAACCGTCCGTCCAAGAAATGGTGATCGGGGAGCACCCTGCGGGCACACTTCATTTCCGTCCAGTGTAGTTCTCGTAAGACCCTCAAGTCCGACTGATTAAGAACGACACGGGATGACGAACCACCCGTGAGTGAGGACGTACACAGAAATAGGAGTCCTTGTCAGGAGTCCCATTGTACGGGTAATAGTGTCCCGATATTTCTTTTTTGAGTTCGACTTTCGATCTAGGCAGACTTTCAGGTACAGGTCAAGAGGTCCTACGACACCTTAAGTCTTTTTATTAGTGGATGAATACGGACTTCCACTTTGGTCTCTTCGCAATCACCTTCCGTCCCTCTACCAAATCAGTTGTAAAAAGGTAAGGAAGACCAAGGGTAAAGTACAGACTCCGTTTGCATCGTCGTCGGTACCACAAGTCGTCCAAGGTCCTCGGTCTGTCTTAATGCTCTCCAGAAATGGTTCTTGGTAGGGTGTTCGTAACCATAAACTCTCTCTCAATGACAACAACAAAATCAACAATTCAGCACAGGTTGAGGAACCACTGGGGTACCTGAAATTGGGTGGTCCGAGGAGACAGGTACCCTAAAGGGTCCGTTCTTATGACCTCACGAAACGGTAAAGGAAGAGGTCCCCTAGAAGGGCTGGGTCCCTAGCTTGGGTTCAGAAGACGTGACCGTCCTCCTAAAAAACAGTGACTCAGTGGTCCCTTCGGGTGAACTTACCCTCATGATTGTTAATTTAGGTTTATGTCTCGTTCTCTAGAGTCCGATTCTAGGCTTCGTTTCCCTTTCATCTATCCTTTCTTTCTTAAAAGTCTTTAGTACAACACTTTGTCAGTGTCGGTTGTCTAAAGACAACTATAAAAAAGACGTTAGTTGTATAATTTATAGTACGAAGGTATCTATTACCGAAGGGTCCACCACGACTTCACTTCACCTTCACTTTAACTTTCAACGAGTGAACACAGGTTGAGAAACGCTGGGGTACGTGATATGTCAGGTACCTTAAGAGGTCCGGCCTTATGACCTCACCCAACGGGAAGGGAAGAGGTCTCCTAGAAGGGTTGGGTCCCTAGTTTGGGTCCAGAGGGTGTGACGTCCTCCTAAGAAGTGATCGACTCGGTAGTCCCTTCGGGTTCCTTAGGCGGACAGTTTTGTTTTTTGAGTTCTCTGTTCCCAAGTTAGGGACCCAGCCTTTCTAGGGGACCTCCTCCTTTATCGTTGGGTGAGGTCATAAGAACTGACCCTTTAGGGTACCTGTCTCCTTGAACCGTCCGATGTCAGGTACCCCAACGTTTCTCAGTTTGTGTTGACTTGTAGACTCGTGTCATACGAGGTATATATTACCTTTCCTTTTTCTACGAAACGAAATGTTATTTATAACCGGTGGGTACTCAGGGAGTCTGACTAGTGTACCCCGTAGTCAATAAGTATCTAAAAACGACTTATCTTGGGTTACTTGTATGTGTAACCTTTCCAGTGGAATCCTGTTCCAGTACCTCAGGGAATAGAGGTCTCTAAGAACGGTTCCGTTCTTAGTACCTTACGGCCCCAGGTCGGGGCCACCTAGGTCCCTTAAGCTTCCCCCTTACCTCAGCCACAGGATCCTTTCTTGAATAAATTAATGTCTATATTTATCTCTAATCTTTTCCTATCATATAATCCTTTATAATCACCTCCTTTCCCCGATTTATTGAACCAAATACACCTTTTGGTTATTTTGAGGTTCTGTTCCTCAAACGTGGTAGATGTATCCGGTGGTCACGGGTGAACTTATCGTCTCCCACGGGGTGGAACCCGAGGGAGAGTGCACCCAGAATCTTCGGTCCCGTTCATTCATCTGTACCGCTCGGAGGTGCGAAGTCTACCCTTAAGTCGGTCTTTTCTTCTCTTGCTCTTTTCTGGTGTGCCCCCTTTGGTCAGAAAGGTCCTTGACCAGGCAAAAGAAATAAAAAGTCCAAACGAATATATGAAAAACAATATGTATCCCTAATTATGTCTCAGTGCGCCCTAGTCGTCTGGACTGGAAATAGTTTTAGTCTAAGAAGTATATTTACATATGTTTTCCAGAATCCTCCGAAATGTAGTAAAAGACCGGTACTCCGGACGACTGTAAAATACCGGAAAAGAAAGCTATTGCCAGTCAGTTGGTCTTTTGAATAAGAAGGTCCCCAAGTCAAGTCAGCGAGTCAGCACAGAGATGAGAAACACTGGGGTATTTAGCGTCGTGCGGTCCGGAGGGAGAAGTAATGGTAGAGAGTCTCAAGTGAGTCTGAGTGTAGGTAGCTCAGGCACTATGGTAGGTCGCATCTCATCCTTGGTTGTCCCCTTCTCCTCCTGCCCCCAATCCCTCCCAGCATCAGAGTCTTTTCCAATGAGTCAACTCTTCGCATGAGGTGGCCAAAGTACTGGAGTTTCAGCTTTAGCATCATTCCTTCCAAAGAAATTCCAGGGTTGATCTCCTTCAGAATGGACTGGTTGGATCTCCTTCCAGGGGTGATTGTTCTTAAAGCAGGCTCCACCCTCCAGAAGTACCAGATAAAGTTGCATTCCTATAGGGTGAGGGTGTAGTGGGTTACAATTAAGAAAGGAATTTACTTAGCCTAAGGTTTAACATGATTAATATCAAAGGTTAATACTTATTTCTCCTATATGCTAGTTATATTCATTATAAGGGCAGGGAATATAGAGATTTAGCAGCAAATATTGGCTCAACAAATGAAAAACCCTTCACCAATATAATTCCTAATCAACCCACTATACTATACTAATAATTTTCTAACTTATCAAAAGAATCTGTATTTAGAAAGTTTAAAGCATCTCATGCCTCTCATGGTTGGGAGGCTGTGAACAATCACATGTGGCCAGACAAACCTGCTCAGGCAGGCTAGAGAACCTTCAGAGGAGTTTGTAAGTTGAAACACTCTTGTCACTCTTGTCACTCTTAACTTAAGTAAGTTAACTCCTTCTCCGAGAGAGGTGGTGGGGGACAGCCCCCCATAAAGTCAGAGGTGTAGGTGAGAGCATAAAACAGTAAAGTAGGCAGACTCTGGTTTTGGGGGTAGATGCTCGGGAACACGGGTTTTCCTGAGGCTCGATTCTGCCTTTGCGTATGCCCAGCCTCCTTCCTCATGACGTTTGCCACAGGTGGAGTTCCTCACACTGGCTCCCAGCAATGGAAGTTGATGCTCGGTTCATAATAAAAATCAAATGTGAGTTTATGGTTGTTTTTACTTTGTTTTGTCCAGTTCTTAGCCATGTTTCTATGGTCTTATTAATAATAAAAATCTCACTGGACAGCCTGGTTTGAACTTAACACAAGAGTTTGGAGAGTTGGAGTCAGAGATGGTAGTTAGAGACAACTGACTGTGACTTCCAAGTGTTCTCATTGACACGTGGCCCCTGAAATTCAGACAAGCAAGGCCCACAGGGAGGCTCTGCTCTGTAGGGGAACTGGAGAGAGGCCTGGGAGACTTTCCAAGCATGGAAGAGCTTGGATGGATCCATGGGGAGCATGAAAAGTCCAGCCTGGCTGCAGACCAGCCCCAAGGCAGCCTGGGGAACTTGGGAGCTAAGGTCAAGGAGAGTGAAGTGAAGTGAAGTGAAAGCCACTCAGTGTATCAGGGGCTGCTGCTGCTGCTAATTTGCTCAGTCATGTCCGACTCTGTGCGACCCCATAGACGGCAGCCCACCAGGCTCCCCCATCCCTGGGATTCTCCAGGCAAGAACGCTGGAGTGGGTTGCCATTTCCTTCTCCAATGCATGAAAGTGAAAAGTGAAAGTGAAGTCACTCAGTCCTGTCCGACTCTTAGCAACCCCATGGACTGCAGCCTACCAGGCTCCTCTTGTCCATGGGATTTTCCAGGCGAGAGTACTGGAGTGGGGTGCCATTGCCTTCTCTGGTGTATCAGGGGAGGAACAGCTTATCCCCCTTCAGAGATAAGTAGGGCCTGGGGGGCTGTTTCATTTACTTGATGTTTTCCAAGCTTTACAAAAGAATTCAGAGAGAACTCATCTTCTCACCCTCAGCAGCCTCCTAAGGTAAAAGGCCTGCTCCTTGGCCTGATAGCCCCAAACCCTCCAGGAGCCAAGAAAAAAGTTGCGGGTGTCCTGAAAGTATCTGAGGTTGAAAAAAAAAAAGAGAATCCATTAGAACTGTCAACTACAAATCGGCACTTACCAAGAGCATTGCCAAGACTGAACAACAAAGGCATTTGCCATCTGCCTCTATGGAGACTGAGGGCTTCCCCTGTGGCTCAGATGGTAAAGCGTCTGCCTGCAACGTGGGAGACCTGGCTTCGATCCCTGGGTCGGGAAGATCCCCTGGAGAAGGAAATGGCAACCACTGGTACTCTTCCCTGGAGAACCCCATGGACGGAGGAGACTGTGGGTTATAGTCCATGGAGTTACAAAGAGTCGGACACGACTGAGCTTTCTTTCTCACATCCATTTCTCAACAGAGACTGAGCCCCATGCTGCTGTAGCTGTTGACCTTCATCACCCCCTGAGGGAGTTCAGGGTGGAGTGAGGCGCTCTGTGCTCCAGGGAGTCTGGTGGGACAGGTCTTTAGATAGTTGGATGTTTTTAGGAACAGATTTTATGATCTCAATCCTTGCATCTCCTCATATGTAGAGAAGCAGGATATCCCTTCATGGTGACATCAGGTCCTCATGACTAACAAAAAGCCTTCTGTAAAATGAATGCTTCCTGGTTTTGAACTCCCTTTCACCAAACCTTACATACTGGCCTTCCCCGACTGCGGCTTTGGAGCAGTCTCTCAGAGCTATCCGAGATGCTGCATCCCGGACTGCAGTCCTCATTCACCCCAAATAAAACTTAACCAGCAACTCTCAAGTTGTGCATCTTGTTTAGTTGACAGAACTGACTCAAATGTGGATTTGCCTGGTGACTTAGGGAGCTCAAACCCAGTGCTCTGTGACAGCCTAGCAAGGTGGGAGGGGGTGGGAGGTGGGAGGGAGGCTCCAAAGGGAGGGCCCATGTGTGCCTGGGCCGATTCATGCGGGTGTGTGACAGAAACCAACACAACATTGTAAAGCTGTTATCCTCCCGTTAAAAATAAACAAAAAGAAAGAATCCAAACTCCTGGCTACATACCTACAATAATACAGTAACTTCACCCAATGCACACTCAGCTTTTATGCCTTTGTCCTTCCTGTATTCCTCAGTTTACCTCAAAAAACCAATACAAAGTTTCAGTACTTTTTCCCCAATTCATGGTAATTGTTACTGATAGAATTTCCACAAAATATAGCCATGAGGGGCTTAAAGACATAGGTTCAGTCCCTGGGTCAGGAAGGTCCCTTGGAGGAAGGTACAGCAACCCACTCCAGTATTCTTGCCTGGAGAATCCCACAGAGGTGCCTGGCGGGCTGCAGTCCACGGGGTCGCAAAGAGTTGGAGATGACTGAGCGACTAAACACAGCACAGCAGAGAGGCAAAGAGAAGACAGAAGGAAGAGGCCAGGACTTCCCCAGTTGTCCAGGGGCTGAAATTTCAATGCTGTCAAGTTAGGGAGCCCAGGTTCAATCCCTAATCAGGGAACTAGATCTCATAGGCCACAACTAAGACCCAATGGAGACAAATAAAATGAAAAATAAATAAATGTTTTTAAAAATTTTATTTTAAGGCAGAAGCCATGTGGCAGCAAGACTCATGAGTAAGTAAAAGCCCTGAGTATGCTAAAACCCCTGAGCTAATAATTGTAGGAATTATTGTACATACAAGATTTTCACAGTGTAAGTCTTTCTAAGGGTAGGGTCAGTTTGAAGTTTTTCATATTAAATTTTTTAATCATCTAAACTCCCATTAACCAGAAAACCATATATCAGTATTTCTTTTTAATGCTTATTTGAATTAATTCTTATTGGAGTATAGGACTTCCCAGGTGGCGCTGGTGGTCAAGAACCTGTCTGCTTATGCAGGAGACACAAGAGATGTAGGTTCGATCCCTGCAGTTGGAAACATCTCCTGGAGAAGGGCATGGCAGCCCACTCCAGTATTCTCACCTGGAGAATGGACAGAGGAGCCTGGTGGGCTACAGTCCATAGGGTTGCAAAAGAGTCAGACACGATTGAAACAACTTAGCACACAGAGTTGCTTTACAATCTTCTATTAATTTCTACTGTTCAGCAAAGCAAATAAGCTCTAGTTCAGTTAGTTCAGTTCAGTTACTCAGTCACGTCCGACTCCTTGCGACCCCATGAATCACAGCATGCCAAGCCTCCCTGTCCATCACCAACTCCTGGAGTTTACTGAAACTTGTCCATCGAGTTGCTGATGCCATCCAGCCATCTCATCCTCTGTCGTCCCCTTCTCCTCATGCCCCCAGTCCCTCCCAGCATCAGAGTCTTTTCCAGTGAGTCAACTCTTCACATGAGGTGGCCAAAGTACTGGAGTTTCAGCTTTAGCATCAGTCCTTCCAATGAACACCCAGGACTGATCTCCTTCAGAATGGACTGGTTGAATCTCCTTGCAGTCCAAGGGATTCTCAAGAGTCTTCTCCAACACCACAGTTCAAAAGCAGCAATTCTTCAGCACTCAGCTTTCTTCACAGTCCAACTCTCACAGCCATACATGACCACTGGAAAAACCATAGCCTTGACTAGATGGACCTTTGTTGGCAAAGTAATGTCTCTCCTTTTGAATATGCTATCTAGGTTGGTCATAACTTTCCCTCCAAGGAGTAAGCGCCTTTTAATTTCCTGGCTGCAGTCACCATCTGCAGTGATTTTGGAGCCCCCCAAAGTAAAGTCTGACACTGCTTCCACTGTTTCCCCATCTACTTCCCATGAAGTGATGGGACCAGATGCCATGATCTTAGTCTTCTGAATGTTGAGCTTTAAACACACACATATATCCCTCTGTCTTGGATTTCCTCCCCATTTAGGTCACCACAGAGGGCTGGGGAGAGTTTCCTGAGCTACACAGGGAACTGTGTGGCCTCTCATCAGTTATCTGTTTCATACACAGTATCAGCAGTGCTTTTATGTCAGCGCCAATCTTCCAATCCATCCCACTTTCCTCCTTCCCTCCTTGGTGTCAATACCTTTGTTCTCTGCCATCTATGTCTCTATTTCTGTTTTGCAAATAAAGTCATCTGCATCATTTTTCTAGACTCCACATATATGCACTAGTATATGACATTTGTTTTTCTTTCTGACTCACTTCACTCCGTATGACAGATTTTATGTCCATTCACATTTCTTACAAATGACCCAATTCTGTTCCGTTTAATGGCTGAATAATAGCCCATTGTATATATATACCATATCTTCTTTATCTATTCCTCTGTTGATGGACATTTATAGTTTTTCTTATATCTTGAAAAAATCCAATCAATATAGAATTATTGTTAAATTAAGTGAAGCAGCCCATGTAGAACCAAATGCCCAGTGGTTGAGGGAAAAAAAAAAAAAAGAGGATCTAGATATAGTGGTTAAAATATTGTTATGTTTCAGGATTTTAGCCCACCTCAAATTCTCTAACTTCAGCCCTATACATTTCAGAGAAATTCTGGGTCAACTCTATGTAAATAATATAGACAAAATGGAATTCCTATACTTCTAGGATCCATTCAGAAAAGAGAAACTTCTCAAGTACTGCCTCTTTGGCTTCTTGCCTGGGGTGAGCCCATGAAGACTCTTTAAGGCCAACCTACCTGCTGAATATCCCACCCCTAAACTTAGCCCCGAATATTTTCACAACATCACTAACTTTACTGCTTCTCCCACACGATGCGCACCTGTTCATTGCCTTCTTCAGGCTGACATGACTGGCTACTCTTTCTTCCTGGACCTTGCCTCCTCTCAAGGCCAATTTCATCTCTCCACCTAGGTCAAGCTCCTCAAGATAGCCTTTCCGACACCTAAGGCATGGATAGCCCCCAACCAGCATCATCACGTCACCCAAAAGCAAAGCTGATATACTTTCAGTTGCCTGCTTCCTTTCCGTCTTTCCCTCCACCATCTACTATGGAGCCTAGCTAGTGTCAGGACTTTCAAGACATCCCTCTGGGGTCTCAACCCCTTTCAGCTGACACTTTGCTTCCATTTTACAATCTGTTTTTCCTAGACTTTACAAAAATCAATGAGTGCAGGATAGCAAGTACAACGGTCTCGTGTGGCCTCCCTAAGATTGATGCCATATTGTTGTTGACCTAGTTACTGTATTTCACTATTACCAGAAATCAACTGATCAGGCAATTTTGAAAGTATTTTGCATCTATTTATTTCATTTTCACTAACTAGAATGACCCCATAAAACTCAATTGGTTATTTCCAAAAGTAGGCTTAATGCTTGGCAATCTTAAAACTTATATAATTTCCCAGAATGCTGGATCCACATTCTCTTTGAAGTCAGTAATGCAAGCCTCTAATTTTCCACCACTGCCATTCCAATTGGGCCAAAAGATTTAGAATAATTTAGTGCCAAAACAGGATATATATTCAGCATAGAAAGAACAGAGAGAGTATCATTAAGTCTTTGATCAAATCACATCTTCCAAGCCTCAGGTTCATTACCAGTAATAAGAGCATTTAAAAAAAAAAAAACTTATATCTATCCCCTAAAATTCTGAGAGTCCTTTGGATTAGGGATTGTATTTCATTTTTCTCTGAATCTCCAATGCAAAACACAGTTCTGTCAAATAATACCATTAGATTAATCTTGAAAAATGAATATCCACAGATCTATGAACTTGTGACTTCCACAGAAATATCCAAAACCCCTTACTGACATCATTAACAGCTCTGTATGGCAGCAACGGTCATCCATTTATGATGATAAAAAACCCCAGATGCATTAAAAGTCTGTCCCAAGTTACGAGATTCAGTTTTATGCCAGGATCCCAGGGGGTAATAAAGTACAATGGAAACTGTATCAGACTCTGTTTTAATTCAAAGCAGCACTTGAATCTGTGCTGTTGGGTAAACCACAGGATGTGAGCAAACCACAGATATGAAGATCAGAGAGGCCCTGAATGTGAATTGAGTTCCACTAGTCTCTCATTTAAAACCGGTTTTAAGAAGCTTCCTTGAGCAATGTTAAGCAAAAACTGAGGTTTTTTGGATGAAAAGAAATACCAAAATGAACCAGAGCCGAGAAGTACAGACAGGTTCCAGGAAGACTCGGTACCAGGAACTGAAACATACTCTCCAGATCAGGCCCCAGGCCCACCCATCTCTGAACACCCCTTTCTTTGAGGCTATCCTTTCTTCCCTCTGAACATCTCTCTACAGAGCAATTTTTCTTTTCCACTTCTAAACAGGCTAAACATGGCTGCCCAGATTCTATTTCTTCTGCTTTTCTATTACTGTGCATTTCTTCTCTGAGGAGGATAAAGGCAGATGGATTCCTGTTTCAGCCTTTGCATCAAACAGGCATTCCCATGGCGCTGGAATCAGAGGAGCCGTTGGAATGACATAACTGAGCAGAGAAGAGAATAGACATGTTTTAAGTGAACAAAAATATATCCAGAGAGAAACTAAGCCTACATGAGCTGCAAATAAATAAGGAAGAAAATAAAATGGCATTCTTTAAAATTCACATTGGGGTGAAGAAAGCACAGTTGACTCATAGGTTTTAGATTTCAAAGTTTAGGGTTGGCTGATATGCCCAAGCACACCTTTTTTTTTTTTTTTTCCCTCAAGCCAGATTGCAATGGGATGGAGAGAATGAGGAGCAAAGAAGTAAAAAGGTGAGACAACCTCCTCTCTCAAGAACTTGAAACTAGGTACTAAGGACCATGAGATGGAAGCTTAAGGCAGACTGGGATATAGCTGGGGTGTGTGTATGTGGGTGTGTTGAAACATGAGAGCTCTCTGCGAGCTGAAAGATGAGAAAGAAAAGAACTCAGAAGGGGCATCCTTGAAGCAAGATGGTGGAGAAGGGAATGTGGCCAGGAAAACAGGGGAGGACAGACACTTCTTCCCAAGTGATGGAGCTCCCACCAGCTTCCCCTGGGCCTCTGCCAACACGGTCACCACATGGCCTCGTATCCAGCCCCCTTCTTACTCTCTCAGATCGGGTCACGCTTGCTCATGCCTTCATGGTCTTGCACGCCTCCACTTGGAGTGCTGGCTCTCCAATTGTCTCCTATTGAACTCTGACTTCCCCTCTCAGACACAACTCGCAGATCACCTTCTCTGGGAAACTTGACTGATCCCTGCATTCACGGAAAGTAAATGTTCCTCTCTGGCAATCAAAGACATAAGATACATCGGTGTTTGCATCCCTTCTAACTTCCCACCAGAATGGAAGTACCTCGAAGACTATGCCCAGTTCACACAGATTGAACATTCAAGAAATTTTGCATGAATGAATAAATGAATGAGGAAAGGAAAATCACTGGGTGCTTTAGGAGCTTTGAGATGGAGAAGAAATTATAGCCTCTTGCTGGGCTGAGAAGGATGGGACCAGGTGAAGCTTGAGGAGAAAATAGAGCTGTCGGGACAGTCTCTGTTGGGAATTCACTGGAAAGTCAGACAGTAGAAGAATCTGGAAGCACAGTGAGAGCCTAGCTGAAGTTCACATGCCAGTGGTACCGACTAATAAGTAAAAATGCACACAACTGAAGTTCATGACCTTCCTTTAAAGTGGAAAGCAAGTCTCCACAGTCAGTAGCTTTATCTGGGAAAGAAATTCAGAGTGATCAAGTCAGATTTGTGAGACCTCAGGGACAGAGCGTCTCAGACAGCTGGAGCTTTCTAAAAGGCATAAAAATACCAACATTCTGTCAAGGTCCATGATCAAAGACTTGCCAGACTCAACTCATGAAGAAGAAAATCCACTTAATAGTATTAAGAACATCTTTGATTTTTAATCTGGTGCTGTGCAAAAATTGGAATTTTGTTCACCAAGTAGAATTAAGGATCAATTAGAATGTTTTAAAAAATTTGTGTATATGCACAATTTAGCAATAGTAACTAATTTGTGTGCCTAGTAAGAAATCATCGGATATAAATCTAATAGAAACTTGAGTGCACTTGCCTCATCTCATTCTCTTTCCTGGATTTCTGCAATTCCAGAACATCATGGAATGTCAGACCTCAGAGGAACCTTGCAGAACCTCTAAGCCAAAAACCTCATTTTCTCAGAGGCCAGAAAAAAAAAAAAAAAGGCAACTTTTCAGGCCTCCCATTTCATTAGTGGTGGAACTGAGCTGAAAACACAATTTTTCCCATCTTTCCATCAAGTGATCTTCCCACTGCACCATGTCATGAAAATAAAGTTAAATTATGTTCAATTAAAGAATTATTCACCATGGTTCAAAAGTTTACTGTCCAAAAGTATTAGGTTAAATAATGTTTTCATGCCAAAAGTCATAACCACTCAGATTTCCAGAAAATACTGTTGCTTTCTGGAACCCTTTGCTCCCTTGGAGCTTCAGAAAATCAGGGCTCTATAATATTGAACAAATCTTATGTGCTTTAAGAGTTCTGAAAGGAAACGATTGTTACTGATGTAGGCCATAGTAGGTAGAGGGTGGGAAAGTGGGGATTGACAAAAAGCCCGGAAAAATGGGTTGAACCCAGAGAGTCAGGAGAAGGAATCGTATCCCTGACCAAGATAAAAGAAAACACCACAGTGAAGGCTTCAAGGGAAGCTGGTTGCCAAATTTTATTGGAATTAATTTGTTTAGAGGTCGTCCCAGGTGGCTCAGTGGTAAAGAATCCACCTGCCAATCCAGGAGACATGCGATCAATCCCTGGGTCGTGAAGATCCCCTGGAGAAGGAAATGGCAATCCACTGCAGTATTCTTGCCTGGAAATCACATGGACAGAAGGAGCCTCACGAACTACAGTCCATGGGCTCTCAAAAGAGTCAGACATGAATGAGTGACTAAACAAACAATTTGTTTATAACAGTGTTTCTCAGAGCATATTCCACAGAACACTGGTTCCATCACATGCTCTATAAAAAAAAAAATGAGGGGGGAATTCTGTGTTGAAACATGAGCAAGAAATGCTCTTCACCCTCTTGAAAGGCCCCCTTACACATTACGTTATAAAAGGTGCCGTGTCTGCCTGCCGTCAAATGTCTTTATTTTGTGTGTGTGTCCAATAATTTAAACATGAAAAAGCCATTCTGAGCTCTAGGGCCACATGGAAAGAGACCACTCATCAACTTTATGCTCTTTGCAGACATCTGCCATCAAGGTCTCTCTCATGATTTTTTTTACGTATGTGTGCTGTGTGCCCAGTCGTGTCCAACTCTTTGTGACCACGTGGGCTGAAGCCCATCAGGCTTCTCTGTCCATGGAATTTTCCGGGCAAGAATACTGGAGTGGGTTGCCATTTCCTTCTTCAGGGGATCACATAATATTTGTTAATATCCCATGACCTCCTAATTCTGCTGGAGACACTTGAGAAAATATAGTTTAGCAAACTGACTCTGGAATGCTGACCCTGATTGCCAACTGGAGAGCATGTTAAATGCAGCTCCCTGAATCTGGAATCTGCATTTTCATCAAGCACTCTAGGTGATTCTGACACAGGTAGTCCAAGAATCACACATGGAAGGGAATGCAGACAGTAATGGGAAAACATGGGTGATGGTAACCTGGAGGTTGAAGATCAAGACACGGCCACACACAATGAAGTTAAACTGAGCTAGAGCTCAGTTATCTCAGAGAATATTTCAAAGCTTCAGTAGGGAAAAAAATCCAATCTCCCTGAAATAATCAGTGGAAGATTTCCTAAGAGGAAGGGCAGTCATAGCCCTACCACCCAGGATGCCCTGTGCCCAGGGGATGTCTCACTGAGCATCTCTGCCACCATCCCTGGAGCCTGGTGGGGTGGGCAATGGGGGCTCCTCCCTTTCCTTAATTTCTGAGCAAGGAGAGGCATTCATTCAGGGCTTCAGTAAATCTTCTGGAAAATAAAAAAAGAAAGAGTAATATATAACTGAATAAACTAGCTCTCAAGGGCTTCACTGGAGAAGGAAATGGCAACCCACTTTGGTATTCTTGCCTGGGGAGTCCTGTGGACAGAGGAGCCTGTTGGGCTGCTGTCCATGGGGTCGCACAGAGTCAGACATGACCAAAGCAACTTAGCATGCATGCATGCACTGGAGAAGGACCTGGCAACCCACTCCAGTATTCTTGCCTGGAGAATCCCAGGGACAGAGGAGCCTGGTGGGCTGCCGTCTATGGGGCCGCACAGAGTTGTGCACGACTGAAGCAACTCAGCAGCAGCAGCAGCAAGGGCTTCACTCAGCTCAATATCAGGCTCTCTTCTCCGGAGCTTGTAGTCTTCACCCAGCAGAAGTTTCTAGCTTGTTTCCGTGGCATGGGGGCCTTCACTCCAGAGGTGTCCTGGGTCTGCTCAGCTGTGCACATCTCTTCCCACCCCACCGTCCACTATGCATCTCCATTTGGTAGCTGGAAATCGGCCATGGTGGGAGTACTTACACCACGAAAATCAGCACAAATCAGGGAACTGTTTATTATTTTTCAGAGCTACTTGTTAAACAGCTACCAGCACATCACTGCTTCAAGCGCACCATCCAGAATGCACAGTAGCTCATGGATAAAAGTGAAGGCTGGTATGCTCACACAGATCTTGTTTTGAATCCCACAACCATCTCCCTTACTAGTTATAAAACCCTTACTGGACTTCCCTGGTGGAGCAGTGGGTAAGAAGCCACCTGCCAATGCAGGGGACATGCGTTCAGCCCCTGGGCTGGGAGGATTCCACATGCCATGGGGCAACGCAGCTCGGACACCACAGCTACTGAGCCTTCTCTTTGGAGCCCACAAGCTGCAACGACTGAAGCCCGAGCGCCTTAGAGCCTGTGCTCAGCAAGAGAAGCCCCCGCAGTGAGAAGCCAGGCACCGCAGCTAGAGAGTCACCCCCGCTCGCCACAACCAGAGAAAGGGCATGCACGTCAACAAGGACCCGCTGCAGCCGAAATAAGCAAATATTAACAGACGAATAAATTTAAAAGGCGCCCTTACTCTATCAGAGTCTCTGTCTATCCTTCTGTAGAAATAATCACTCCTTCCATTTATAGGGCTGGGAGTTCTATACGAAGAAACTTAGCCTGATGCTTGACACATGGGCAGTACCCACAGGTTGAGTCTAAACATAGTAAGGCCTTAAATGTAGAACCAGGAGAGGCCCTGAGAAAGACAGGAGGTCTCCATCCATCCTGTCTAATGCTTCCCAAGGTTCACGTCCTGGCTGAGAACCCTGCCTCTTCTGCGGGTGCCCGCCAGTGAGCATATCTTCAGAGAGCTCTCAGGAGACCTGCAGGACCTTTCTCGATAGAGTAAGTGGACCCCCATCAGGATGCAGGCCAGCTACCCCAAGGGATGCACATATATTAGTGAGAGGGGTGTGTTTTATTACAGCCCCTCCACATCCATGGTGGCTCAGTGGTAAAGAATCCACCTGCAATGCAGGAGACAAGGGAGATGCAGTTTCGATTCCTGGGTTGAGAAGATCCTTTAGAAGAGGGTATGGCAACCCTCTGCAGTATTCTCGCCTGGAGAGTCCCATGGACAGAGGATCCTGGTGGGCTACCATCCATAGAATCTCAAAGAGTCGGCCAGGACTGAGCAACTGAGCACGCACAGAGCAGCTCCAAATGCATAATTATGCCTTGCCTGGAGCTCTTGTTACTTTCTTCTCCATTCGCAGGCCCCAAGGGCAGACACTGTGTCTGGGTTCGTTTTGTATAAACTGAATGCATTTTTTTGAATGACTGAGACAGCAATGAACAAGAAAAAATGTAAAATTTTTATGAATCTTAATAGAGAATTCATTTTTCCCATCTCAGTAAGAGCAGTCTGCATGCAGTCAAGCCATCCCCACATGTCTGAGGATGCTAGGAGGCCTCCAGAGCCGCATTACCAGCATCGGTTCTCCCCACCTGCTCCTGCAGCCAGAGAAGAAGAAAACTGCACTAAAGCGCATTCACCACGGGGCAGCTCAGAGATGCCGACCATTTAGACTGAATCCCTAAGATCCTATTGTTTTCTTGTTATTTGCCTCTCCTAAGGGCTGCCGTGATTCATGGTGAAGTACGTTTCCACAATCCAAGATGATTAAGGTCTCAGCGCCCAGATTGCACTCGTCTGGCACAAGTTGGCATTTCCCGTCCCTCTGTCTCATCCTGTCCCCCTGCAACAGCCCCACTGTCTCCAAGATTCTCCAAACATTTGTCTTATTTCTGCTCTATAGGTGGAAAGAGCTTCTTCTTTTTTTTTTTTAAGGACCTTAATTGAATTAGACCAGAAATCAGTATGCAACCCATAGTCCCAGATATGTTGAGCAGGAAGAGAGATCAACGTGTCACTTATTTCATTAGCTATAATTTAATTACATGCAGAAACTCTTTGCAATCGTGTGTTCCCCACAGCCCTTGATGTTCCGAGTATAAGGACAGCTTCATTTGGATGAAGCTATCGAGAAGAACTGCAAAAAAATAGGCTTGGAAAATTCAGGTGGCTGCAGGAAACAACTTCTGAGCTAAGAACATTTAACTCCTTAACATCCTGGTGGCTCAAATGGTAAAAGATCCGCCCGTAGTGGAAGAAACCTGGGCTCAACCCCTGGGTCGGGAAGTCCCCTGGAGGAGGGCATGGCAACCCACTCCAGAATTCTTGCCTGGAGAATCCCATGGACAGAGGAGCCTGGCGGGCAACAGTCCATGGAGTCACAAACAGTCGGACATGACTGAGCAACTAACACTTTCACTAACATCATTTATTCAGCTGATAATCTGTCCAAGGTCTGCTTCATCCATACTACACAGTGCTGGAATCTGGAACAGAAGGCCCTTGCCCCACCAGGGAGCTTACAGACCAGTGAGGGATCAACACTGAGCCACTGCTTCCAATCAATTATTGCAACAAGCGATGGGAAATATGAAAACGAAGAGCTGTGAGAGGGGTTGGTGGAATCTGCAGTAGTTAGGGGTTGTGTTCTGAGGAATGGACGCTGAAGCTGAGATTTAAAAGATGTGACGTGGGCCTCACAAAGCGTAGAGAATATTTTCGGGTAAAGGACTCCTGAGAGCAAAAGGATCCAAGGTGGAAGAAAGCAAACCAAGAACCAAAACACCAAGGTGGCTGAAGTGTAGCGGGGAGACACGGGCCCCGGCGCCACGGCCACGTCACGGAGTTTGGCCATTGTCTTGAGAGCAAGGGGAAACCATGAGAGCGTTTCCAGGGCAGGAGTGGCCTCCTCAGCTTTGTATTACATGATTATTCAAGCTACTGCACAGTGAGCGGGCTAGAGGAAGGTGAGACAGGCTCCGGGAGGCCCGTTAGGAAGCATCGTCGTGATCCACGACAGGGAACGAAACGGCCTTCCTCCCGAGCACCAAGATGTTGGAGATGCAACCACACAGAGGTTCCCCTAGAGCCTCAAGAACCACTGATAGGGAGCTGTGTCCTGTCCAGCAGACCAGCGCCACGGGGCTCACTGACGGAGGTTTCCAGCTTGCATGACTCCAGATCTCCGGAGTGCCCCATGCCCACCCTCCCAGGGCCTGGGTGACCGGCTGCAGGTGATGTCCATCGTCCCTACTGTGCCTGGTACTGACCCAGCAGCACTGCACAGCCTCCTGGATGCAGCCGCTACCTTTGGCTGAGTGGGGACAGCAGGCAGAGGAGGGGAGACAGCGACAAGGTCCCCACGTGGATGTGCTGAGGACGGAGCCACCGAGTGGCCAGGTGACCCTGCACAGCCACCGGCCCTCATGCGCTCCAGCTTCCTCATCTTCCTGCAAAATAGGGCAAATCCAGCTCTCTCCCGGATTTCCTGAGGGTCACAGGAGACATGTGTTCATACGTAAAGGCTATATAGCACAGAATCTCCCTGAGAAGCCCTCGATTTGGACCCATGTTTGAATCCCACTGGGCTTCCCTGGTGGTGCAGAGGTTAAAGCATGTGCCTGCAATGTGGGAGACCTGGGTTAGATCCCTGGGTTGGGAAGATCCCCTGGAGAAGGAAATGGCAACCCACGCCAGTATTCTTGCCTGGAGAATCCCATGGACGGAGGAGCTTGGTGGGCTACAGTCCACGGGTCGCAAAGAGTCGGACACGACTGAGCAACTTCACTTTCACTTTCACTTTGAATCCCACCAGGACTTCCCTGGTGGCTCAGACAGTAAAGAATATGGGGTTCAGTCCCTGAGTCGGGAAGATCCCCTGGAGAAGGGAAGGGCTACCCACTCCAGTACCTTGTCTGGATTATTGCATGGACAGAGGAGCCTGACGGGCTACAGTCCATGGGATCAGAAAGTGTCAGGCACGACTGAGCAACACACACACACACACACACACACACACTAAGTCCCACCTGGGCCACTTAGCCATTGTGACTTGGGCAAGTTAACCAGGTTCTCTGTGGCTCAGATTTCTCAGTAGTGAAAACGGGGAGGCTAAGACCTACCCGGAAAGATGGTCCTGGAGGTTAATCGGGCCAGTGCTGCTCAGCGTTATTTCTGCCTCCGTGTCCGCAGGAAGGCATGCCAGGCGCAGGCTGCTTTCAGAGCTGGGGAGGCGGGGATGGAGGGAATGGAAATGAGACAGCTCAGGAGTGTAGACCCAGGACGGGAGAGGTGGGGTCTGCGCACAGAGAGGACAGAAATGATTCGGGAGTGAAGAGGAATCTGCCAGATAACCCTGGGGAGAGACTGTAACTAGCTTTTAAAGGGATGCTGGAAAGGGATACACTGACCTGGTAAAATCCTTCAGCTGGGAGCGCTCAGCACTGGACAAGTCCTCCTACCCCTCCAGTCGCTCCTGTTTTCAGCTGAGGAGCTTGGCTTGTGCTGGTGCCAGCTCCAGATCGTCAGCGTAGAGCCAGCTTGCTCTGGCTGTTAGTTGCTCAGTCCTGTCCGACTCTTTGTGACCCCAAGGACTGTAGCCCACCAGGCTCCTCTGTTCATGGAATTCTCCAGGCAAGAATCCTGGAGTGGGTTGCCATTCCCTTCTCCAGGGGATCTTCCCAACCCAGCAATCAAACCCAGTCTCCTGCATGCAGGAGGATTCTTTACCTTCTACACCAGGGAAGCCCTGGGTGGTGTGCTTTTATTCCCTTATTTGTCATAAACACCCACTTGTGTTAGGCCTCAGAGCAGCAAGGCTTGGCGTCTGCCGCAAGGAGCTCACAATCAGCTGGAGCCAGGGCTGTAGCATCATAAGTAAGGGGGTCCAGACACCGAGTCCAGACAGCCCAGTTAGAGGGACTTCTTCAAGGGGGGTCATTCGAGAGGTGTTTTGTACTGAGTAGGAGAAAGGAAAACAAAGTGGGACCCCTGAGCTGAGCCCTACACAAGCATCGTCTCTGAGTTCAGAAGAAAGGCCGTGCAGATGGAGGAAAAAAACAGCCTGGGCAAAAGCAGGAGGTGGGGGAGGCGATCTCAGCCCTGAACTGAACCATTAAACACGACCAGTCAGAATGGAAGCAGAGGTGCCCCAGGGTTCTTCATGCCAAAGAGACAGGATAAATCTACAGTCCACCAGAGCTAGTGGAGCCCATAGACTAACTGTTCAGTCTCTCAAATGAGAGGCAACTAGGGCGTCAGAGAGGTGAGGAGACAAGCCCAGTGTCACAGCAATGATCTCACAGTCGGGACAGAAAGCCAGGTTTTCTCTCTGCCACCCAGGCATGGATTCTTTCTTCTGCACTAAAGCAAGGGTCCCTGAGCCAGATATTCATTCTGGCCAACAGACTAGGAATTCTGCTAACACGGCATGCTAACAGTCCTGCGCCAGCAACACCCTCCAGCCCTCTTGGTTGTACCAAGGGCTGGGAGAGGGAGGGAGGAGAAGATCCAAACTGAGACTCGCCAGGAGACAACCGACCAGTCAAAAGAGAACAAGCGCTTGTACATTACCCGGCATTGGGAACAATCCAAACCTCCAGCACTGGGAGCATGATTAAGCAATAATGAATCTGCTCAACTGTTCCTCAGCTGTTAAAATTTTACAAATATGACAATATTAAAATACCTAAAATATAATGCAAGAAAGATATAAAGTAATCTTGTTGATCAATGGCTAAGTTGAGTCTGACTCTTTGCAACCCCATGGCCTGCAACACACCAGGCTTCCGTGTCCATCACCAACTCCTGGAGCTTGCTCAAACTGACGTCCATCGAGTCAGTGATGCCATCCAATCATCTCATCCTCTGTCATCCCCAACTCTTCCCACCTTCAATCTTTCCCTGCATCAGGGTCTTTTCCAATGAGTTGGCTCTTCACATCAGATGGCCAAAGTATTGGAGCTTCAGCTTCTGCATAAGTCATTCCAATGAATATTCAGGACTGATTTCCTTTAGGATGGACTGGTCAGATCTCCTTGCAGTCCAAGAGACTCTCAAGAGTCTTCTCCAACACCACAGTTCAAAGCATCAGTTCTTGCATGCTCAGCCTTCTTTATGGTCCAACTCTCACATCATACATGACTACTAGAAAAACCATACCTTTGACTACATGGACCTTTATAATCATATATTAATGCTATCTAAAAGAAAAAAAAAACTGAAAAGGAAAATAAACTAAAAATGTTGGCAAATGATTATCTTGGTAAAAAATGATTTTGCTAAATAAGAATGAACTAAAAGTAATTTTTAAAATTTTAATTATGTAGTTTTTCCAAATTGTCTTTAATCAGCATGCTATACCTTTGTATTACTAAGGCATATATAACATATACACATGCTGCTGCTGCTGCTAAGTTGCTTCAATCGTGTCGACTCTGTGCAACCCCATAGACGGGAGCCCACCAGGCTTCCCCGTCCCTGGGATTCTCCAGGCAAGAACAGGAGTGGGTTGCCATTTCTTTCTCCAGTGCATGAAACTGAAAAGTGAAAGTGAAGTCGCTCAGTCGTGCCCGACTCTTCGCGACCCCATGGACTGCAGCCTACCAGGCTCCTCCGCTCATGGGACTTTCCAGGCAAGAGTACTGGAGTGACATATACACATAAATACCTCTTTATCTATATGTGCATGTGTGCTCAGTCACTGAATTGTGTCTCACCCAGGTGTCAGAACCTGGTGTCCCACCAGGCTCCGCTGTCCATGGGATTTCCCAGGCAAGAACACTGGAGTGGGTTGCCATTTCCTTCTTCAGGAGATATTCCTGCCCAGGGGACTGAATTCACATCTCCTGCACTGGCGGGTGGATTCTTCACCACTGAGCCACCTGGGAAGCCCACCCATCTCTACAGACACATGTAAATCATGTATCTCATTTTACCCTCTTCCACTGGGAACACCAGGCTAGTCATGTTTAAGGTCAGTTAATAGGCAATCAGCTTGTGTGCCCAGTGCAATACAGTGGAAGATAGAAAACATCTTCTAAGCCTGTACTCAAAGTCTTGGAGAAAGTTGACTAGTCCAAGTGCAGACTCTGGTGCCTAGCAGATCCTCATTAATTACTCATTGAATGAATGAATGAATAAATACGAGTCTATGAGGGCTATGTATAGAGAGTCTGTGATCTGCTCAGCAGCATTCTCACCTGGTCCACTGAGCAGAAAAGCCTGGAACTGCTTTTCCTAGAATCCCTTGCAGCTCTTGGCTCTGGGTCAGTTCTGCCAAGGAGAGGCACTGAAGGGGCTCTGGAGGACTGAAGAGGAAAAGAAATTATGATGTCCAAGGGGCAGCTGTTTGCAGGTATGTGGGCATTTGCAGGTATGTACTCTTGCCTGGAAAATCCCATGGATGGAGGAGCGGACAGAGGACCCTGGTAGGCTGCAGTCCATGGGGTCTCAAAGAGTCAGACACGACTGAGCGAATACACTTTCACTTTTCACTTTCATGCATTGGAGAAGGAAATGGCAACCCACTCCAATGTTCTTGCCTGGAGAATCCCAGGGATGGCGAGGCCTCATGGGCTGCCATCTATGGGGTCGCACAGAGTTGGACACGACTGAAGCGACTTAGCAGCAGTAGCAGGGCATTCGGCAGAGGCAGATGTTTGGGGATATCACCCTGAGAATCACACTTTATGGAGCCACAAGCTGTTGAATGACCAGCCACAGCTCCCAGTGCCCTGGGAGTTCCTCTTCTTGGAGCAGCCACTGAAGTCAGTGGGACAGCTTCCCCAAAGCCTCTGCACTTCAGGATTTCCTGAAAATGGAAATCTCTGCATTTCAGAGGATCTTGTAAAGAATCCACCTGCAATGCAGGAGACCCAGGTTTGATCCCTGGGTGGGGAAGATCCCCTGGAGAAGGAAATGGCAACCCACTCCAGTAATTCTTGCCTGGAGAATCCCGTGGACAGAGGAGCCTGGGGGCTACAGTCCATGGGGTCGTGAAGAGTCGGACACAACTGAGCGTCTGAGCATCTATAGAGGTGAGAAAAGCCTATTATCAGCTTTTTTCTTAACAACTGCTAATAAATACTGATTTTTTTTCTCCAGGAGGATCGCATTTGGGCAGTTAACAGTTCGGTTTCATGGCAGTGGTGGCCAATCCCTGGGAATAAGCCAGACATGTTCTTTACCAAGTTCCTGAGACAGCTCAAGCCCAGGCCACTCCTTTCCCAGGACTGTTTTGGATGAATCAGTCCCTCCATTTTCAGGGACCATGGAAGAGTAGCACAAAGCTCACTCCAAAAAGCCCCGTCCGAACTAAGGACACGTGTGGCCATCTCATTCATATTCATTATCCAGCCACTGCAAACACACTTCAGACTCGGGGGTGGGTGATGGAGACACAATGGCAACAAGACGTGGTCCCCATCTCTGAGCAGCTCAAATGGTCTAGGACAGCGACCAATGCTGAAACTGCAGTCGTGGAAGGTGCCTCATTCAGAGTCAAATAGTGTTCTCAACCCAGCTGCTGCTTCAAAAAGAAACTGAAGGCCCACAGACTAAAGACTGAGCCCTGGGTGGAGATAATGCTCCTTCTGAGCAGGGAGCATCCTGCAGGCCCTTCAGGTTCTGGAGGGCCAGGTTTGGAGAAAAGGAAACGGAGTCTGCTTTTTAAAGGCGAAAGCTGGAAATTCTCTCTGCCTCAGTAGGAAAACAAAGCCGCCGAATGTCACTGACTGGCTGGTGACATCTGCGCTGAGCCCTCAGGTGCACAGAAGTGCCGAATGACGACAGGGGCCTCTGCGTGGACAGGGTGTGCCCTGCGAGCGTGGCTTCCAGCTCCTCTGCCCCTTGTCTAATTGGAGACGCTGGCTCCCGGTTGTCAGTTTAGCAGAAGCCAGGTCTGCGACGCTGACGGCAGGATGGGTGGTGTGTCAGGGCTCATTAAGACGATGAGCGTGTAATTAATCAGGGTTCTGTTTACAGTGCGAGAGTGACTGCTAACAGTTACAACAGGACAACACAACAGTCACAACTGGGATGCCCCCCAGGCGGGTGGTGAGTTCCTAGAGCGGAAGGTCAGGGGAAAGACCGTGTGCTGAGTCCCTATAACACCTTACCAGCTGTCCAGAGGAGCTTTCTTTCATTCATTTCAATTCTCACTATAACCTGTGAAGTAGATGTTACTAACCCTCGTTTTATAAAGACCCGAGGCTCAGATAAAGGAACTTGCCTGAGTTGAAAGGTTAGTAAGAGGTGGAAGTGTAATCTGAACCCAGGTCCATCTGACTGATATCTGTCCTCATCATAGCCACGATGCAAACTCCAAAAACGGTGGCATTTGCCCTAAAAGGGCCTCACTGTCTTTGGGCCAATGATACAGGTTTTTGTTAATAATTGTGATGTAGGCACTTACTGCAATGTGCCATTACTTTGTTAAAATTCAACCACTGATTCAATTCAACACACTTTTGAGCTAGACTTAGCACTATGGATGCACAATTGAAGAGGTTATTCTGGCCCTGAAGGATCTCACAGAGCAGGGGGAAGACAGACAAGAAAGCCAGTAATTACTGAACTGTGTAAATGCTGAGATAACTGTATGTTAGTCTCAAGGTCTCACAGAATTACCACAAGCGTCTGATCCAGCAGAGACATGCAGGAAGCCTTCCCACAGGAGGTGTCAGCCCAGGTATAATCGATGAGTAGGAATTGCTTAGAAAAAGAATCAGGACTAAAGCCTAGAAAATAACACACGCACAGGAAGAGGGATGTGAACGGGCCTTGAAGGATGAGGAGAAACAAGAAATGATTCTCTTTGGCTGGAGGGAAGGGGGGCGGACCCACACAGTGTGGCCGAGGGGACCTCACTACACCCCTTCCACTCAGTCCAGCCCAGAGGATGCCACCTGGGACTCAGCTGTGCCAGCCATTGTATCCCAACTGGTCAGTAAGAGACACATGATCGAAGGTGGACAAAGAATAGTCTCTTGGAGACCTTTCTTCCAGCAAAGCTCCTACAAGCTATACGGGCACCTTTGCTAGTTAATACAAAGGTGGATTTTGGACCAGCTAAGGCTCAGGGGACCCAGGGAACAATGAATAAGGGGGATGTTTTCAGAAAGCAGGGCAGGAGACCTGGCAGATGAGATAACCAAGGAACGTGGCACTTTGCGGCAGTCGGGAGCCTGCAGAAGCCCTGTCCCAGAGGACTGGCCATTGTATCAGACCAGAGACAAAGTCATGTTTCCATTCTCTCCTTTTCCAACACTGTGTAGCTGTTCTCTTGCCCCTACTTGGCCGCCGCATACTGAGCATGTCGGGAGGTGCAGATCTAGAGCATTTGGCCCTGGAGTGTTTAGACCACTGGTCAGTAAGGACATCCAAATGTGAAGGCACACACATTTAGAGATCCTCGCTTTCGAGTTGGTCAGGACCTTGGGGTTGTCTCCCTCAAGAAGGGAGAGTATTTTTTGTAAAAGTCAAGAGTATTTTTGGTTGGTAAATGGTATGTTGAGACCAGATGCAAGTTACTAGCTAAAAGATTACATCTCTCAGCCTCCCTTGTACTTATGTGCACGTAGCCATTTGACTAAACTTTAGCTAAGAATGTGTAAAAAGAAGTTGTTGAGTATGAATTGGCTTAAAATGAAGATAGTTGTTGGTATAGGCACTAATTTTTTTTAACCTTCCACTATTTCTGCTGCTTCTTACCTGGAATGCAAAGATGATTGCTGGTGCTCCAGCAGCCATGTTTGATTATGAGGCAATACCAAGCTAGAAGCCACATACTAAAATGGTGAAGCAGAAAGACAGAAGGGTCCTTTGCCTCTAAGAGACACCATGGAACTGACACACCAGTTCTTAACGTTAAGTACAATAAACTTTCATCTTGTTTAAGTGGCTGCATTTTTTCCCCTGGTTTTTGATTCTAGTAACTAAATAAAATTCCTAACAAATAATCTATAAGTATGCAGAAATTTCCAAAGTTATTTATCTATAGTTGAGTTCTCTCCCATTAACTCCAAAGCTGGCCTCTAGCTGAATGTGCCAGCTGTCACAAACTCAACATTTTCACCATCAAATTCATTGTCACTATGTCCAATCCCATCCACACTGAGTCTGTTCTTCGATTTGGGGCGTGTAGGAATGAGTCACTGAAGAGCCGACAAGCAATGAGCACTGGACTGCAGGAAGAAGACTGTGTACCAGGACTGCTGCCTGAGTTAAGGGAGGAAGGGCTCCCAAACACACACCAGGACCCTTCCTGGGCTCAAACGCCACCGGGGAGTCGTCACAGGCTCGGTTTGTTTCAGACCAAGGGTCCAGGGGTAAGTCAATACTCATGATGAGCAGAGAAGATAGGAATGGCCTTGCAGGAGTACTACTGTTGGAAATGTCTAGTAGTATTTTATAAAGAAATGCTTCCAGAGGAAACATTGGAAATGCCTCTCAATCACATCACATAGGCTACAGCCAGGAAACGGCCATTTTCCCGGGTTTGTTGGGCCTGGAGTAAGAGTGAGGGCAAGTGCGTAGCTTCTGTGAATGTAGGCTGTGGTCTCTGTGCTCTGGAGGCATGAAGTGTGTGTGGTGTGTGCACAGTCCAAATGTGTACACACAGGTATCTTCTTTGTGTTGGGGGGAGCTAGAGTTTGGAGGGAAGTTGTGAGTAGAAGAGTGGAGGAGGCTGGCTTGCCTTCACCATAAGCTAACGCCCAGGACCGTGAGAGTTCACCGTTTATCTCGTACCTTCCTGTCTTCACTCTCCTGTGGGCCCCACAAGAGCTTATGTGTGTGCATGCTAAGTCACTTCAGTTGTGTCCGACTCTTTGTGACCCCATAGACTGTAGCCCGCAAGGCTCCTCTGTCCATGGGATTTCCCAGGCAAGAATGCTGGAGTGGGTTACCACTTCCTTCCCCAGGGGATATTCCCCACCCAGGGATCGAACCCGGGTCTCATAGTCTCCTGCACAGGCAGGCCGGTTCTTTACCACCAGTGCCACCTGGGAAGTTTATGAGGTACGCATGAACATTGCTTTTATTTTTCAAGTGAGAAGAATGAGACAGAGAGAAGCAGAATCCCCCAAAATGAATTTCCTTAGGGAAGGAGTCACCCGGAGCTTTCCACAAGATTGCTGTGTGGACGCAGGAACTCGGAGGGAAGGGAGCCCATGCACGTGCTTTTGAGATGTTAGCGCCTATTTTTCCGTCAGAGGCTCTTGCCTTATCCATTCACTTTTATTCTTTGGTTCTTCATTTGCTCAGTCTCCAAGTCAAATTCAAGCTCCCCCTACACGTAAGGCCCATTCGTCTGGCCAAGCATGGGAGAGACAAGGTGAGGTGACACCACCAGGGCAAAACGGCAGAAGCTGGAGGTGAGTGGAGGAAGGGGGATGGAGGAGGAAAGAGAGGGCGGAATTTAATCAGACTGTGAATGCATTTCAGGCTTTCTTTCCTTTGCATACAAATTCTAGCTGACTGAATTTCGGAACCCTGGAGTTTGTGATCAACGTGCCTTCTGAAAGCAGCGCCCACAGCCCAGCATGTCCACAGCATCCTCTGGAGCACCCAAGGTACCAGGCCTGCCCTTCTCAGCCGCCGCTTCCCCGGATCTGCCCCTGTCTGGAGCCAGCGGGATGCAGACCGGGGTCTGGCCTCAGCCCCGTGGGGAGAGAGCTGGGTGACTGACAAGGGACTCTCCCTGGTCTCCAGGTGAAGCTAGCAAGGGAGCGAAGCTGGGGCTTGGGGGGAGAGTGCGAGCTCCCCTGTGAGCCCGTGTCAGGCTCTGTGCGGAGCACGCTGCTGGTGGCAGAGCCGGGCCTGTGAGCTTCTGGCCCCACACCCACCACCATTCCTCGTCCTTTCAGTTTGCCAAGGCCTTTCCCATCTGTTTTGCTAGATTCTTAGGTCTTCCCTCCAAGGCCGTTCTGCTCAAAGGAAAGTGAAGCTTTAGAGAGGTTTTCCGGCCTCGGTTTCAGAGGTTTCAGAGGCTTCGGGATAAGTCAGTGGAAACGAACAACCAGACGCAGGGTCCCTAGGCAGGGATGCAGTCACTTCTCCCTTTTCTCCGCCTGTACCGCGTGCCTTCTGAGTCCCGCACGCACAGCAACAAACCGGGCCTGGTCCCTGCCGGCAGGTGAGCGCAGCCTGGCGGGCAGAGAGGCCCGTCCACACGGTGCAACGACACTGCTGAGGGCTCTCCAGCCAGTGGCCGGGTGCAGAAGGGGGTCCCTCCACCCCGCCCCCCAGGGCACTGGGGGTCACTCTGCTCGATGGGTGGGCGGGGTGAGGCCTGCCACGCAGCACCCCCAGATGCTGGCCCGGGGCTAGGGGGGTGGTTCAACCTGGCCAGTCTCCCTCCCAGCCTCCTTGACTCCAGCTTCCAGGTGAGCCTCGACCTCCACTCCTCCAGGAACCTTGATGCACAGGCTGGAACCCCACAGGCCTCTTGGCACCACTAGGCCTTGGGGGGTTGGGTCAGGCATTAGGTGAATACTTGCTACTCCTTTAGTCTCAGCTACAGGAAAGGGCCGCTTGGATTTCAGGGAGAATTTTATCCCCTTCCATCCATGTCATTCATGAGTTTTCTTTATCATTTCTTTTTAACAAAACATGTAGGTTACTTTTCCCAGCTCAAATCTCTTCCCAACATCAAAGGTGTTGAGAATGGTTTTTTTGGATTCTGCAGTGGTAAATGTCAGGAGGTGAAAACACTGTCCTCTTGAAACCTGGCCCCAGAACTCCTCATCAGGTGGGAACTACCTTCATTTGGAGAAACGATCAATACTTTGACAAGCACCTTGGGGCAGAAGGCGAGACTGACAGGAACTCAGCCACAGAGCCACTGGCCTCTGAGAAGAAGAGCTTTTGCTTTGGTCTAGAGTCGGAGGGGGATGACAAAGAGGGAAGGAGAGAAGCAGGGAGAGAATTAAGGGTAAGCCCACTAGTTCAGACGGTAAAGAATCTGCCTGCAATACGGGAGACCTGGGTTCGATCCCTGGGTTGGGAAGATCCCCTGGAGGAGGGCATAGCAACCCACTCCAGTATTCTTGCCTGGAGAATTCCACGGACAGAGGAGCCTGGCGGGCTACAGTCCACGGGGTCTCAAGAGTCGGACATGACTGAGCGACTAAGCACAGCACCATTAGAGCAGACATTAGTACAGAAAGTCTCTGCACTCCCAGAGCAGGGTGTCTGGGTTCGATTCCTGCTCAGGGAACCAGATCCCACATGCTGCAACTAAGACTCAGGGCAGCCAAATAAATATGAAAAAGAGTAAAGGCAGGTTGGGCTGGAAGAAGTCAGGAGAGTTTGGTAGAAGGATATAAACTTACAGTTGTAAGGTGTGAGTATCTCACACTGCTGCTGTTCAGTCCTTAAGTGCTACGTCTGACTTTGTGACCCCATGCACTGCAGCACACCAGGCTCCTCTGTCTTTCACCATCTCCTCAAGTTTGCTCAAATTCATGCCCATTGAGTAGGTAATGTATAGCGTGGTAACTAAAATTGTTAACACTGTATTGTATAACTGAAATTTGCCAGGGAAGTAGAATTTAAAGAAGGTAAATGGGCGAATAAGTGTTAATGAACTCGATGAATACAACATTTTCACAATGTAGACATTAAATCATCATATTTTACACTTGAAATATCTTGTAACTTTGTCATTTATACCTCTGTCAAGCTGGAAAAAGATTCTAACTAAAAAAATTTTTTTAAAGAGTAAGCCTGGGTCTAGACAGTTGCCCTGGAACAGAGTGGTAACCAGACCCTGACCCCAGAGATCAGGTCATTTCCTGCCAAGAAATTGCAAGAAAAAGGATGCCCAATGCACAACCTGAAAGTGTTTGCTGCTGTTGTGTAAACCCGTCCGTCTCCTCCGCAAACTTCAGCAAATTCCGTAACACTCACGAATACTCCGGGATTTTTAAAAAATGAAATATAGCTGATGCACGACATTGTGTCACTTTCAGGCATATTACATCGTGATCTCACATTTGCATACATTATGAAGTGATCGGCACGATAAGTCTAGTAACCATCTGTCCCCATGCAGAGTTATTGCAATCTGATTGACCATTAGTCCTTACGCTGTACTACGTTTCTGTGGCTTATTTATTTTATAACTGGAAGTCTGTACCTCTTAATACAGTTCTCTTATTTCACACCTCAAACCCCCTCCCCTCTGGAAACCACTCATTTGTTCTTTATGAGCCTGTTGTCATTTTAGATTCCACTTATAAGTGAGATCACATGTTATTAATCTTTTACTGCCTGACTTATTTCACTTAGCTTCTTTTAGTGTCTGGTGGCTCAGACGCTAAAGAATCTGCCTGCCATGTGGGAGACCCAGGTTTGATCCTTGGCTCGAGAAGACTCCCTGGAGAAGGAAAAGGCACCCCCACTCCAGTATTCTCGCCTGGAGAATCCCATGGACAGTGGACCCTGGTGGGCGACAGTCCACGGATGGCAGAGCTAGACACAACCGAGCGGCTGCCACTCTCCCTCGCTCTCAACTCAAGTGCATCCATCTTGTTGCAAAGGGCAAGATTCCACGCTTTTTATGGCTGAATAATATTCCATTATATATATATATATATGTCTCTGTGTGTGTATCTTATTCATCCATCCAGCTATTGTTGTTGTTCGGCTGCTAAGTCACATCTGACTCTTTGTGACCCCATGGACTGCAGTAGGCCAGGCTTCTACAGAGGGACCCTTAGGTTATCTCCATATCTAGATTATCTTAAATAATGTTGCTATGAACATAGAGGTGCATGTGTCTTTTTAAATTTGTGTTCTTTGTTTTTGTGTGTGTGTGTTTGTTTTTTTCAGGTAAAAACTCAGAAGTGGAATTGCTGGGTCATAGGTTTTTCTGTTGTTAACTGTTCAGGGATCTGCCATACCATTTTCCAGAGCAGCAGTACCAATTTACAATCCCCCCGACGGTGCAGATGGCTGCCCTTTCTCCACATGAACCTTTTTTAAGAGCTTGGAGAGGGGGCCGGCTTTCTGGTCATGGAGACAGAAGGATGCGTGGAAAGAAGTCCTGCCCCCACTCTCTCGTTCTTGTTTAGCTGCTCAGTTGTGTCTGACCCTTTGCGACCCCATGGACTGTAGCTAGCTAGGCTCCTCTATCCGTGGGATTTCCCAGGCAAGCGTACTGGAGTGGGGTGCCGTTGCCTTCTCCAGGAGATCTTCCTGACCCAAGGATTGAACCTGCATCTCTTGCACTATAGACAGATTCTTTACCACTGTGCCACCAGGGAAACCCCCTCACTCTCTGGGAACCTGCAAAATTCTTCAAGACCACTTTGGACTTCTGCAGAAGCATTGTAGTTTGAAGAGACCCAAGCTGACATTTAAGTAAACACTAAACAATTAAACAAGTGACTGGGGTGTAGGACCAAGAAGCTAACTCGATATAAGCCTGTGAGTGAGCTGGATTAACACTCTGTGCCTCGCAAGGTGCTTTTTCTCAAGCTTCTCTCATACCTCCTCTGGAAGGCAGTTTAGGCAGAGAGGCTGGTGCTCCTTTTATGGGTGCAAAAGCGCTGCCCCCCTTGTCAGGCCCTTTCAGTCTGGAAATCTCCCAGGGAGACAGTGACCGTCCTACGGGGCCACCGGGAGCAGGCACCAGGCAGTTTTCTGGGCCCCGGAACCTTTTAAACCTGGGAGACGTGCATCAGGAGGGGGAACAGGTATGTGCAGGCGGCCGTTTGTCGGAAGTTCTAAAGGCCCTTTTGCTCTGCTTGGAGTGTGGAAAGAAACAATGAGTCCAGTGCTTTTGTGATTTTCTAACATGCATTTTTAAAGCTTCCCTGGTGGCTCAGTAAAAGAATCTGCCTACGATGTAGGAGACCCAGCTTCAACCCCTGGGTTGGAAAGATCCCCTGGATAAGGGCATTGCAACCCACTCCAGTATTCTGGAGAATCCCATGGACAGAGGAGCCTGGCGGGCTACCATGCATGGGGTCACAGAGTCGGACACGACTGAGCGACTAACACACACACATCTTGCATTTTGGTGGACAGTTCACGGGCTCAGACACCTCCAGTGAACAGTGGGTGCTGATGCCCCCGCTCATGGGTCCAACACGGAGCTGGTGGGTTGGCCTCGCCTGTGTCTCGGGAGCCCCAGGTTCTGCTGCCGTCTCTCCTCTCTCCAGGCTGCCTGCAGCCCCCAGCACAGGGCCTGGGTGGGAGCCAGTGAGCCTGAGTTGCGTTTGTGCCCAGGGCTCACCCAAGAGCCCCCTGCTTGTTCTCAGAACATTCAGGATCTTGGCTGCCTCGGGGCAGCCTGACTGGTCGAGCTGGGAGCCGACAGGGCTCCTTGCTTTCATGCTGCGAGTCTCGGGGTCCTCTCTCAGATGCATCGTCTCTTATCCATGAGCTCTCTGTAGTGGGTGAGAAGGTATTTTATCCTTTGTGGGGAGGAGTAATTTCCTAGCTGTGATCCATGCACTAAATGACTCCCTGGACCCCGGTCTCCTCCAGGGCCTTGCTGCCTCTACCCCTGAAACCAAGGACTTGCTGGCTGGGCTCCCTCTGTGAGACACCCCCCAACACAGACACAGAGTTGGGGGGAGGCAGGGATTAAGTACTTTGCGTCCCATGTCCTGCTGCTGCTGCTGCTGCTAAGTTGCTTCAGTCGTGTCCGATTCCGTGCGACCCCATAGACGGCAGCCCACCAGGCTCCCCCGTTCCTGGGATTCTCCAGGCAAGAACACTGGAGTGCGTTGCCATTTCCTTCGCCAGAGCATGAAAGTGAAAAGTGAAAGTGAAGTCGCTCAGTCATGTCCAACCCTTCAAGACCCCATGGACTGCAGCCCACCAGGCTCCTCCGTCCATGGGATTTTCCAGGCAAGAATTCTAGAACCTTGCATAGACGTGGTTGATATCACACATGAATCCACGGATATGAGGGTTATAATCACTGCCCCTTTGTGCTTGAGCATCACACGAGCAAACCAAACTCCACAATTTCCATGAGCTTGTGCTTGCTGAGAGCAAGAACTCTGGTTTCCAAATGAGAGCTCACAGTGCCTGACAGCCTCTGAGGGAGTGGTCAGTCCAGACAGCATGTGCCCGGAGCCAGGGCCCCACTGACGGCTCAGGAGCAAGACCTGGGTGTGCACAGAACCCAGGCCCGGGAGGGGAGGGACCCCTGCGGGGAGACGAACTTAAGACACGCGGGGCACGGCTCTTCTTGGTGACTGGCAGCCGCGGGAGGGATCCCTGGACCACAAACCCGGCACAGGTGGGCCTGCTGTCCCGAGGCGCCCAGTCACCTGCACCCCAGGGGGTGCCCTGTGCAGGAGACTCCCCCCAGATCCACACCCAGCATGCTGAGACACCTGTTTCTTGCGAATTATCTGTTACTCAGGGAAAGCCAGTCACTGGTTGGTCACAAACACCAGGGCCAGGCAGATGTGTGGCCAGGCAGATGTGTGGCATTTCTGACTATCAGGCTGGGTGCAGGCAGGCAGGACAGTGAGGCTGCCGGACAACACATTTCCCCAGGTCTAGGCCTCTCGGGGTGCCAACTTCGTGACAGGGAGCAGACAGTTCATCGTGTCCACCAGACTGAGACGTGACCTCGCCTGGAGCTTCCTGCCAGCCCTCCTGAAGGTCAGATGGGCCGCTGGGAGAGGGGCCTCACCCACAGGAAACTCAAGGGAAGGCTTTGGATGGAGAAGCGTGGAGCTCAACTACGGCGGAGACGTGCGGAGGCAGGACGGATGTCAATTTGTGGCTCCAAGAGCGGGGGGGCGGGATGTGTGGTCAATGGATCCCTCCAGCGGCTATCAGTTGCCGGAAATCAACCCTGAATATTCTTTGGAACGATTGATGCTGAAGCTGCAATACTTTGGCCACCTGATGTGAAGAGCTGATCTTTGGAAAAGCCCCTGATGCTGGGAAAGATTGAAGGCAGGAGAAAAAGGGGACGACAGAGGATGAGATGGTTGGATGGCATCACCGACTCGATGGACATGAGTCTGAGCAAGCTCTGGGAGGTACGGATTGACAGAGAAGCCTGGCGTGCTACAGTTCGTGGGGTCGCAAAGAGTCCGAGAGCACTCAGCAACTGACCCAGCAGGAGAGCCCAGCCCTCGCGAAGCACGGAGACCATCACTCGTGGAGCGCGAGTGCCACCTGGTGGCCAGATATGGCTTGACCAGCGTCATCAGTGACCAGGGAAGCCAAGAACCAGGAATCACCAAGGTCTTTGCCACAGTAACAGTAACGATGAAAACACGTTATCAACACCCCACTTCTTTCCTGCGTCCTGAACTCCGGCCTCGCAGGGTTTTGAGGAGATTGGCCCTTATTGGACATTCATATATTCTCTGTAAAGCAGTGACGTGTAATCTTTTGCCATTTTTAATTCAGTTGTCTTGTTATTAAGTTGTAAAAGTTCTTTATATATTTTGGATACAATTTATTAGATATTGTGAACATTTTCCTTCTGACTTATAGCTTATCTTTACTTAGCATTTTTCAAAGAGCAAATGTTTTAAATTTTAATAAAAGTCAATTTACCATTAAAAACAAAATCCTATAGACATTGACAGGCCTAGATGTACCAGGCAGTGTTCGTATGCAAGCCCTTCCCTCCTCGAGGTTAAGTTCCGGAGCGCAAGAAGGGAGGGTTAGGAAGGATGGGGAGAAGGAGGCAGACACAAGGTATTGCAGCAGAATTAGAATCTCCAGGACAAGATGGCCAGGTGGGTAAGGAAGAGGGAGATGTTAAGAGATTTAGCCTAGGTGACAGGCAGAAGAATAAGGCCGCTAGAGGCTGGCGATAGAGGAGAAGGGGCAGGGGCAGGAAGGGGCAAGAAATGAGTCTGCTTTTGGATCAAAATCAACATTACATTACATTACATTACTTTACATTGGCTTCCCAGGTGGCCCCAGTGGTAAAGAATCCGCTTGCCAATGCAGGAGATGCAAGAGATGCTGGTTCGATCCCTGGGTTGGGAAGATCCCTTGGAGGAGGGCGTGACAACCCACTCCAATATCTTTGCCTGGGAAATCCCATGGACAGAGGAGCCTGGCTGGCTACAGTCCATAGGGTCACAAAGGGTGGGACATGACTGAGCACGCACTCACAATATATTACATTATGATGACCCGCCTTTCCAATCCCATGAAAAGTCAGACTAGGTTTGCTAGAAAATTCTCCTGCCATTAGAGGTTAAAATTGTATTGAATGTTGATTGTCAAATACAAATCTCCATACACAGATTTTCATTAAAGGCTTGCTGAACCATCCTATGGAAAATAGCAATTGCTAACACTTACACAGTGTTTTGTGAGAAAGAAGCCTTGTTCCCAGTACTTCCTCCAGTTACCTTAAAGCCTCAAAACTCCTTGTGGGCTCTCCACTGGGCTCAAGTCACACGGTCAGCAAGTGCAGGGCCACCAGCATCTGCAGGAAGGTCACAGGGCCCCTCGGGGAAATCTACTTTCTCCCAGGAGGCGGCTGTAGACGGTGGGGACCATGTCGCCTGTCACCACATCCAGCCACTTTCCCGCGGCAGTCAACCTGCTTGAAACTTGATTAGAGGAGGTTTCAGGCCCCCCCAGTTTGGTCACCGTTTAGAGACATAAGATGTCAAAAAGCTAGAAAAAGACGGAAAGGAAAAATAAAGAGGGAGATCTCCGGTAGCATTACAGGCCGAAAAGGGGGGTGTGGTTACCCTTGCTCTTTGGGGATGATGAAAATAAAAAACGTGGGCTTCAGTGATGGTGTGAAGGCAGGAGGCTTTGGCTTCTGGAAAATCCGACTCTCACATGTGCCCGTGAGCGGCACTGGTTCTGCCGGGCTGTGGGACCCACACACAGCTTCTCAGCTAAAAGACAGTCAGGCGAGTCGAGAAGCCCAGCATGGAAGGTTCTGGGCCAACCTGGGCTTGTGCCATCGTCCAGGATAAATGACTCTTAAAAAAAAAACTCTACGTAAAGTTTTACCTTAGTTATGGGGAAATGTAATTTCTTATTTTTGGCAGTTCTAACTTCCCACTATTCTTATTCCTACTGAATAAGGAAAAAGAAAAGATTATCATATTGAAAAAGATTATTTAATCACGATAAAAGCACGCAAAACAATACTGAAAAAAAAATCTCTAATTAAGTGAAAGCTTTATAATAATAGTAAAAAATAACCCTAAAATAGCCCCTAGAAAATTGAAAACTGCAGTTGGTATCAGTTACTTCCCCAATCTGGAGGATAAAGATGGTCACATTGCCTATGTTTTTTCTTTTTTTTTTAATTTTAAAATTATTTTAATTTTTAATTTTTTTGAATGGATAGAGAAGATGTGGTATGCAGAAACAATGGAATATTACTCAGCCCTTATAAAGAATGAAATAATGTCATTTGCAACAAGATGGATGGACCTAGAGACCTTCATACCGAGTGAAGTAACTCAGAGACAAATATCATACGGTATCACTTACATGTGGCATCAAAAAAAATGGTACAAGTGAGCTTGTTTACAAAACAGAAATAGAATCACAAATATAGAAAACAATCTTACGGTTACCAGGGGGAAAGGTGGGGAGGAGGGATAAAGTGGGAGACTAGGATTGTCTATGTTTTTTCAGTTGATTTCTCTTATTATCAGGAGGTCCAATAACTCAAATGCCTGCTATGTTCCAGAAACTCTTTAGTACTGGAAATACATCAGTGGATGAAAAACAAAGATTTCCATCCTTGTGGGGCTTACTCTCTAAAGAGGAGATAGTGAAGCAATAGATTTAATAAATAAGTAAATAACTTAGCATGGTAAAGGGTGTTAACGTCAAGGATTTTTTTTTGTTGAGGGGTCTGAGATACTAAGATGGGTTAGGCCTCAGGGAGAATGCAACATGTAAGCAAGGCCTTGAAGGTGACTCTGGCCTCCACAAAGCCACATAAGTTGTAGGACATCCTCCAGGACAGCAGAGGCCCAGTGCCTCACCTTCACGCCATCAGAACCGTCTTCTCCCATGACGCTTCTTAGAACAAACTTTTACTCCAAAATGCCCTGCTGAGTACATTTACACTGAACAGCAGTAGCAATTTCTCTCACTATACATGTTAATTCTGCTCCCAGAACTTATACAACTAGGGTTATGCGCCAAGACACGTACTCCTTGAAAGAAAAGTTATGTCCAACCTAGATAGCATTTTCAAAAGCAGAGACATTACTTTGCTGACTAAGGTCCGTCTAGTCAAGGCTATGGTTTTTCCTGTGGTCATGCATGGATGTGAGAGTTGGACTCTGAAGAAGGCTGAGCACCAAAGAATTGATGCTTTTGAACTGTGGTGTTGGAGAAGACTCTTGAGAGTCCCTTGGACTGCAAGGAGATCCAACCAGTCCATTCTGAAGGAGATCAACCCTGGGATTTCTTTGGAAGGAATGATACTAAAGCTGAAACTCCAGTACTTTGGCCATCTCATGCGAAGAGTTGACTCATTGGAAAAGACTCTGATGCTGGGAGGGATTGGGGGCAGGAGGAGAAGGGGACGACCGAGGATGAGATGGCTGGATGGCATCACGGACTCGATGGATGTGAGTCTGAGTGAACTCTGGGAGATGGTGATGAACAGGGAGGCCTGGCGTGCTGCGATTCATGGGGTCGCAAAGAGTCGGACACGACTGAGCGACTGAACTGAATTGAACAGCTTCCCAAGTGTTTCCATGGTAAAGAATCCGCCTGCCAACGCAGGAGATGTGGGTTTAATCCCTGGGTCAAGAAGACCCCCTGGAGAAGGAAATGGCAACCCACGCCAGTATTCTTGCCTGGGAAATCCCATGGACTGAGGAGCCTGGAGGGCTACAGTCCATGCGGTAGAAACAGAGTTGAAAACAACACACACACGAGAGCTTCACAGAATATAGCTGGTGGTATACATCTGTGGGTCTCAGATTACTCGGCGACGTGACCATGGTGTGTATTAGATTTATCTACGTGAAGTTCCCAGGAGGCCACCTGCAGAGGAGTCTTACTGAATTTTCCCTGCTATTTTTCTGTATCTTATACAACCACTCCCTTGGGTTCAGGCATACGGCCTCAAGAAATACCATCTAGTTCTAATGAAAAGCCTACATTTGGGAGCACTGAGATGACCTTAGGCCTACAGTCCCCAGTAACTGTAGGAATTACTCTTTTAAGGTTGAGAAAAATCCCTTAGCACCCAGTACTGTCTATTGACAGTGGTTGTTTTAGATGCTAAGTCATCGTGTCCAACTCTTGCGACCCCATGGACTGTAACCCGCCAGGCTCCTTGGACAACAGGATTCTCCAGGCAAGAATCCTGAGGTGGGTTGCTGTTTCCTTCTCCAGGGGATCTTCCCGACCCAAGGATCAAAGCCAGGTCTCCTACATTGCAGGTGATCTCTTTACTAACTGAGCCACAAGGGAAATAGGCACACAATAAATATTTCCATAAATAACACGTCCCGATTCCAGTAATGGTGGAATAAACAATTCTTTCTTCCTGTTCTTTGGTTGGCATAATCTCTATTGATCTATTTTGAAGTTCAGTGATTCTTCTGCTTATTGATGAGTTTTTCCAGTGAATTTGCAATTTCAGCTATTGTTCTTTTCAATGCTGGAATTCCCATTTGATTCTTTTCAAAAACCCTCTTTATGATATTCTCTGTTTAATGCAACATCATCATCATACCTTCCTTTATTCCTTTTAGGCAAGTTTTCCTTTACTGTGAACATATTTGTAATGGCTATTTTGAAATATTTCCCTCCTCAATCTGATATCTGATCACTATCACTGTTTCTGTGGCCTGTTTTTACTTTTGCTTTTCCAGTATATGGGTCAAACTGATCCTTTTATTTTTTTGCATGCCTCATTCATTTTTGTTGGAAACTGGAGATTCTAGATAACATACTGTAGCCACTCTGGGTAACAGACTTCTCTGTTTCTCCAGGGCTCTTTGTTCCTATTTGCTTAATGACTTCTGAATTATTTTAGTGAAACCTACTGATACTGGCTCTCAGGGAGGTGTAACGTTGTGTATAGCCTGTGATTGACTGGTCTCTTCCATCTTTCTGGGACTCCAGCGTTGGAGTGGGTACAATGGCAAGCTTCTCCTGGAAGGACGCTTCCGCTCCAGGCATGAAGCGTTCAGTGGGGAGGAGCGGTAGCCTGAGCTCCTCTTGGCTTCCCTTTCACAGCACGGAACCACCAGCTCACGAGATGAGGGAAAGGAGTCAGGGCCCCAGCATCCTTACCGACTGCATTTAAGGTAGAACCATCCTCCGCGAGTGAGGGGTGGATAAAAGCAGGGAACGCCTACCTCTCAGTGGTATTTGCCTGGGACTTGGCCTCAGCAATGGACAGCTGGGGGCAGGATGGGAACTACTGAAGTCCTGCTCCTCCTGGAAGAAAGCCTCCTGGCTCGGAGTTGGGGAGACAGGGAATCCTGTGCTCCTGGCTTCAGCAGTCTGGAGTAAAGTCTCCCTCTTGTTGGGCTGGGAGGGGAGACAGGGGGAGCCTTGGTTCAAACATCGTAGACTTCCTAACTGAAAGAGTCACCTTCCTTACTCAAAGCAAAATTCACCTTTCTTGTTAACATTTCATAGATTTTCCTGAAGAAACGTTTCTTCATTTGCTGTTTTTCTTTAGGACCATTTCCGAAGGTTTTGAATGGTTAAGCTTTTAAAAATAATGTTCATTGTTTCCCTGGAAAGCATACTCTCATGCCAGAATTCAATCTCCCTACTGAGTTTCAAGAGTTCTATATACATCATTGTAGATGAAACCTGTTTTCAGATATGTAATTTGTAAATACTTTCTCCCAGTATGTGGGTTACTTATTCATTTTCTTAAAAGTGTCTTGAAAGCCAAAGTTTCATATTTTTATGAAATCTAACTTATCAAATTTTTCTTTTATGGAGTGACTGTACCTTTGGTACCATGTCTAAGAAGTATTCGCCTGGAGTCACAAAGATTTTCTACTTTTTTCCTACAATGTTTATAGTTTTAGATTTCATATTTAGGTCTACATTGCATTTTGACTTAAAATTTTGTACAGCAGACTCTCTTGAACAACACTGGCTTGAACTGCACAGGTCCACTTATACGTGGGTTTTCCTCAGTGAATGCATACTACAGTACTACATGCTTTGTGTCTGTAGATGCTGAACCATGAATACGGAAGGCTGATAGCAAAGTAACACAGAGATTTTCAACAGCACAGAGGGTCAGGACACCTAACCCTTACCTTGTTCAAGGGTCAACTGGACATGGTCCAATTTTTTTTTTGTAAGAAGGGTCAAAGATAATTTTTGGTTTTTGTAGAGTTGTCTGTTGTGTTTGTTCATCTTTTACATATGGCTAGTCAATTGTTCCAGCACATTTGTTGAGAAGATTATCCTTTCTTTAGTAAATTCCCTGGCATCTTTGTCATAAATCTATTAATTGATGATGATACCACCCTTATGGCAGAAAGTAAAGAACTAAGGAGCCTCTTGATGAAAGTGAAAGAGGAGAGTGAAAAAGTTGGCTTAAAGCTCAACATTCATAAAACTAAGATCATGGCATCTGGTCCCATCACTTCATGGGAAATAGATGGGGAAACAGTGACAGACTTTATTTTTCTGGGCTCCAAAATCACTGCAGATGGTGATTGCAGCCATGAAATTAAAAGATGCTTGCTCCTTGGAAGGAAAGTTATGACCAACCTAGACAGCATATTCAAAAGCAGAGACATTACTTTGCCAACAAAGGTCCATCTAGTCAACTCTATGGTTTTTCCAGTGGTCATGTATGGCTGTGAGAGTTGGACTATAAAGAAAGCTGAGTGCCGAAGAATTGATGCTTTTGAACTGTGGTGTTGGAGAAGACTCTTGAGAGTCCCTTGGACTGCAAGAAGATCCAACCAGTCCATCCTAAAGGAGATCAGTCCTGGGTGTTCATTGGAAGGACTGATGCTAAAGCTCAAACTCCAATACTTTTGGCTACCTGATGCGGAGAGCTGACTCATTGGAAAAGACTTATGCTGGGAGGGATTGGGGGCAGGAGGAGAAGGGGACGATAGAGGATGAGATGGCTGGATGACATCACAGACTCGATGGACATGAGTGTGAGTGAACTCCGGGAGTTGGTGATGGACAGGGAGGCCTGGCGTGCTGCGATTCATGGGGTCACAAAGAGTCAGACACGACTGAGCGAGTGAATTGAACTGAACAGATGCTGGGAAAGATTGAGGGCAAGGGGAGAAGGGGACAACAGAGGATGAGATGGTTGGATGGCATCACTGACACAATGGACATGGGTTTGGGTGAACTCCGGGAGTTGGTGATGGACAGGGAGCCTGGCGTGCTGCATTTTATGGGGTCGCAAAGAGTCAGACACAACTGAGTGACTGAACTGAATATGCCTAGATTGACACCTGTATTATGTTTGATTGATCTAATTGTCTAGCCACATATTCATACTAGAATATCTTGCCTATGGTAGCTTTATAATGTTTTAAAATTAGATGGTATAAGCCCCCTTCAATTCAGTTCAGTTTAGTCGCTCAGTCGTGTCCAACTCTTTGCAACCCTATGAATCGCAGCACGCCAGGCCTCCCTGTCCATCACCAACCCCCAGAGTTCACTCAAACTCACGTCCATCGAGTCTGTGATGCCATCCAGCCATCTCATCCTCTGTTGTCTGTCGCGAGTGAAATGACAAAGAGACACAGACACAGACACACAAAGGACAGACATACAACTCCGGCCGGAGGAACAAATCTGCGCAAGACCCCTTGTAGTTTATTTTTATAGTCTAGTTTTGGGAAGCAATCCAAGAAGCGAAGCACTGCATTCTTTTACCATATAAGTACAACACTGCGATTACAGCACCGAGGGAGAAAGTGACCTTCACATGTTCACTAAGAAGCCTGTCCAGGGCCCCAGCTTCCTCCTGCTTTTCAGGGAGGGCGAGAGACCCCTCGTTTGTGAGAGGGTCGCTAACCATTAGGGGTTTGTGAACAGGCTTCAGGCAAGAGGGCGCTTGTTTGCAAGGAGCCCCCTTGCCCAGGCAAAAGGCCCCGTTTGCGGGCACACTGATGCCTCCCTATCTGATCTATTCTCAGGCCACTGCTGGTCTCCTACAGCTGTCCCCTTCTCCTCTTGCCCCCAATCTCTCCCAGCATCAGAGTCTTTTCCAATGAGTTAACTCTTTGCATGAGGTAGCCAAAATACTGGAGTTTCACCTTTAGCATCAGTCCTTCCAATGAACACCCAGGACTGATCTCCTTTAGAATGGACTGGTTGGATCTCCTTACAGTCCATGGGACTCACAAGAGTCTTCTCCAACACCACAGTTCAAAAGCATCAATTCTTCAGCACTCAGCCTTCTTCACAGTCCAACTCTCACATCCATACATGACCACAGGAAAAACCATAGCCTTGACTAGACGGACCTTTGTTGGCAAAGTAATGTCTCCGCTTTTTAATATGCTATCTAGGTTGGTCATAACTTTCCTTCCAAGGAGTAAGTGTCTTTTAATTTCATGGCTTCAATCACCATCTGCAGTGATTTTGGAGCCCCCAAAAATAAAGTCAGCCACTATTTCCCCATCTATTTCCCATGAAGTTTAAGCCCCCTTACTTTGTTCTTTTTCAAAGTAGTTTTGGCCTTTTCATATAGATTGCATTTTTGAATTTGGGGCTTGCAAAATTCATGTATCAATTCTAATGCTTTCTTTTCGTTGAGATTTCACAGGATTGTCTACATCAATAATCATGTTGTCTGCCAATAAAGACAGTATTATTTATGGTTTTCCAATTTGGATGGTTTTCTTTGTCTTTCATATCTTATAGCCATAGCTAGAAACTCCTGTACAATTGAACAGAAGTGGTAAGAGAAGACACTCATGCTTTGTTGATATCAGAGGACAAATGGTAAGTCATTCACAAAGAAGTATGATGTTAGCTGTGGGGTTTTAACAGATGCTGTGTATTAAAAAATTCCCTTCACTCCTAGCTTGAAGAAATTTCCTCTACTCCCAGTTTGCTGAGAAGAATGGAAAAGGGATGATTAGATACTATTAAATCCTTTTCCTTTTTCAGTTGAGGTGATCCTTTTTTTTTTAGTGAGTTAATATGATGAATTCCTTTGATGAATTTTCCATTGTTACATCAACCTTGAATTCCTGGGATAAACCCTACTTGGTCACGATGTGTCATCCCTTTTGAAATACTATCTTCACTTTGCTAATAATCAGTTTAAATTTTTTTCTCTGTAAATTCAGGAGGCATGTTGGACTTTAGTTTTCTTCTCTTATATTTTCCCTGCCTGGTTTTGGCATCAGGAAAATAACTAACCTGATACAACTAGATGTTTCCCCTTCTCCTTAACTTTCTAAAAGTGTACACAGAATTGGCATTACATCTTCTTTAGATGTATGTTGGAACTCACCAGTGAACTCAGCTGGTCCTAGAGCTTTGATTGTGGGAAGGCTTTTAAATAAAAATTCCATTTCTTTAATAAATACAGTGCTTTCAGATTATCTGGTTCTTCTTGCATGAGCTTTGTTATTTATATCTTTTGAGGAATTTGTCCATTTCATCTAAGTTGTCAAATTTATTGGAATAAAGTTATTTATAGTAATCAGTGATTATACTTTTCATTTTTGAAATATCTATAGTGATGATCTCTCTTTATTCCTGATGTCGTTGTTGTTTATTCACTAAGTCACGTCTGACTATTTTGCGACCCTATGGACTGTATCCCGCCAGACTCCCTCAGTCCATGGGATTTCCCAGGCAAGAATACTGGAGTGGGTTGCCATTTCCTCCTCCAGGGGATCTTCCCAACCCAAGGATCCAACCCCTTGTCTCCTGCATTGCCAAGCAGGTTCTTTACCACTAATCCACCAGGGAAGCCCCTTATTCCTGATAGTTCTGTGTTATTTCAATTATTTGTTGAGAGGTTTATCAATTTTACTGATTTTTCTCAAAGAATCAACTTTTGGTTTCATTTTATCTTGTATTCAATTTTTATTTTATTGATTTCTTGATATTATCTTTTTTACTTTCTTTTTTTCCTGCCCCCTTTTTTTTTTTTTTTTTTTGGCCATTCTATACAGCTTGCAGAATCTCAGTTCCCCTGACCAGGAACTGAACCTGGCTCCTTGCCTTGGAAGCTGAGTCTTAACCACGAGATCACCAGTGAATTCTCTACTTTGGGTCTAATTTGCTCTTTTTCCTGGTTTCTTAAGGTGGTAGGTGAAATAATTGCTTTGAGAATTTTCTTCTATTTTAATATAGGCAATTACCATTAAAAATTTTCCCCTAGGATTGGTTGCCTAATCTGTATCTAATACATTTTGATGTTGCTTTCATTTTCAATCAAGCCAATATATTTCTCATTTTATTTTTTTTAGAAGCATCTTGTTTAGTTTGCAAATATTGGGGTATTTTCCAGGTAACTGTTACTGATTTTCAATTTTCTTTTTCTTGTGCCAGAGAACATACTTTGTATGGTTTGAACCTTTATTATGATTTTCTTTCCCTCCCAGAATATGGTCTGTATTGAAAACGCTCTGAATGCACTTGAAAACAAGGAGTATAATGCTGTTGTTGGGTGGAGTGCTCTATCAAGGTCAATTAAGTCAAGATGGTTGATAGTGTTTTTCACATCTTCTAAATATTACTGATTTTCTGTCTACATGTTTTAACAATTAATGGAGGTGTTGAATATCCTCAACTATTGGGCTGGTCAAAAACTTCGTTCAGGTTTTTCCACACCATGTTAAAAAACCCAAATTAAATTTTTGGCCAGCACGATACATTTGTGGGCTGGTTATTTCTCCTTGTAGTTCACAGTCTTTTCCTCACATATTTAGAAGTTGTTATGAACATGTTTAGGATTGTTAATTTCCTCTTTGTGATTATAGACAACCATCTTAATCCTTAATTTTGGTAACATTTTCAAGCTCTGAAATCTACTGTTTACTACTAGTATGGTACACCTGCTTTCTTTAAATTATTGTTAGTATATCTTTGTTTATACTTTACTTCAAACCTAGTGTCTTTGTAGCAAAAGTGGGTTTTGAGAAAATAACATATAATCGGGTCCTGTCTTCTTTTAGTCAGTATAACAATCTTTGCCTTTTTATTAGGTGTTTACAATTTATAATCAATGTTATTATTGATAATGGTTAAGCATAAATCTATTACCTTGCTATCTGTCTTATTTTCCTTTGCTCCTTCGCCCCTCCTTTTGGATTTAACTGAATACTTACTAGTGATCCCACTGTATTCTGTTGTTGGCTTGTTAGCTATAACACTCTTGGGGGATGCAAGGACTTATTTTAGGGCTTATGTCTTTAACTTATCACAGTTTTCCTTGAAGTAATATTATACCACTTCAGGTATGGCATGCGAATGTTACCTTAGTATATTTCCATTCTCCCCTTCCTAAACTTTGTGTAATTGTTATCTTTTATTTTGAAATGTGTTATAAACTCCACAATAAAATATTCCTGTTTTCAACAATTATCTTTTTAATAGATATAATACCCAAAAAGGGGTGCTTTAGTATTTAGCTACATATTTACTATATTTTCACACAGTATTATATCTGTTTGAAAGATTTTAAAAAACATTTCTTGTAATGCAGGTCTACTGGTGTATTTATTCGCTTTTAGATGTTTGAAAAAGTCTTCTTGTTTTGCCTTTGTTGTTTGAAAAGATATTTTTCACTGCATATAAAATTTTAGGTTGACAGGTTTTATTGTCTTGTTCCTTTTACATAATATCTTTATATGAACATCTTTATATAAGAGATGTTGCTCCATTGTCTTCTGACTCCCATAGTTTTCCATGAAAAGTTTTCTATTGTTTTTATCTGAGCTCCTCTGTATGTAACATGCCCTCCCCCAATCCTGGATGTTATTATTATTATTTTTAAATCACAGGTTTAAAACCATTTGATTAAGATGTGCCTTAGTATGATCGTCTTCATGTTTCTTGTCCCTGGAGTTCATTGAGTATCTTAAACCTGTGGGTTTATAATTTTCATCAAATTGGAAAAAATGCTGGCCCTTGTCTTCAAATGACCTAAAGAAATATGAACATATAAAATAAAAACCTTTTTTTCTTTCCCTTTTCATCCCCATATCCATCTTCTCTCCCTTGAGGACTCCAACTGTACATACATCAGGCTGCTTGAAGTTGACTCACAGCTTATTAAAGCTCTGTCCACTTTTTTCCAGTCATACTTTACTCTAAATTGAGTGCCTACATTTTCCAGTTTTCTAATCTTTCCTTTTGCTGTCTAATCTACTGTTTATCTCACCTAGATTGTGAGGCTTTGTTTTTTAAATCTGACTGTGTATTTTTATCTTTTATATATTCTGGCCCTTTTTATATCTTCTAGGTTCTAATTAATATGGTCAATCTTGCCTCTACTTCTGGACCACTACCTTCTTGACACATACAGTTACAGTCTCTTTTTGCACAAATAATAATTCTATATTTTGTGTCATTTCTGGATCTCTTTTTCCTCCTTCGCTTATGGTTTTATTTTCTGGCTTTTTGCATCCCTGACAAGTTTTTTACTGGGTGCTCGAAGCTTTGCTCCTTACCTTGTTGCATACTGGAAATATTTGCATCCCTACGTTCTTGTACTTTGTTCTAAGAGACAGTTACTTAGAAACTACAGACTCTGCAGCCTTTGGTGCAGGGTTAGTTCCGCTTTCCTATTGAAGGCACACTTTTCTGACTATCCTATCCAGCGCCCTGTGGACTACAAAGTTTTCTACTGTGGTGAGGAATCCAAATCATTAACAGCTTTGTATGAACTTCAGCGACGACTCCCTCTGCTCCTTTCAGGCGGTCCTTTCTCCAGCTGCAGTAGCTTCCTCCCAGGCCAGCAGCAGCACTCAGCCTGTCTCGAGGGGACCTCTCCAGCTCTCTATGCTCTCTTCCTGTGTAGCTCACTTCTCTCCCATACCCTACCCTATGAGCTTCATCTGTTTGGGCCCCTCTGGACTCCCCGGTCTGTTTCCTCAGCTCAGGAGACCTCTGGGCTCTGCCATGCTGCTCCCTCCCAGGGCTGCAATCTTGAATCTCTCTCCAGGCATCAGCTGGGGCCATCGCAGGACTCGATTCATTGCCCTTCCGTGAGGGATCCCTGCCCTGCACTGCTTGTGGTCCAATGTATGAAAACTGTTGTTTTATACACAGTAGTAGGTCTTTCAGATTTTTTGAGAGAGAGTATTTCCAGTTCCTGTTCTGAAAGTAAATGTCAAAACCATTTTTGGAGGCAAGATTTTTACTGCAATGCTAATGATTCCTTTTAAGAAAGGGGAGTGGAAGATATCACTTCTTGGGAGGTTCTGTTATGTTCTGAGAAAAACAAAACAAAACTTTCAACACTGGAAGATCTGAGCTCAAATTCTAGTATTGCCACTTTGGACAAATTACCAGTTCTTTCACTGGTAAAATACAACTAGTAGTATATATTAGGTTGTAACATTTGAATGAAATATAAACCATCTATTATAATATGAGGCACCTCACACGGTTTACTTTTTTTCTTTTCCTGAAGAAGAAGTTATTTGTTAGGGCCCTGCCTGCACTGGTAAGAGTGATTCCAAGCTTTTTTCATCTGAAATATCCTCTCTTTCATAGGGAAAAAAAATAATCATAATACGCTATTGAAAAGCCAGACACAAAGAATAAATGTGACTTTTTACCCTGTGAAATGAGTGGGAAGGAAGAGCCTTGTGTCCAGCCCTGTCTACTTCTGGTTTGGACTTGGCAGTTTTTAAAGTGGGGAACAATCCAGAATTCCAGCTCTGTCAGGAAAAAGCAAACAAATGAAACAGATGACAAATCATTTCTCTAAGACCTAAAGCCAAGCTGGCTCTGATAGCTGCTAGCAGAAGTCAATTTCCTGGAGTATTTACAGAATCATTTGTAAGGATAACATTTTCCAGACGTTTAAAGGCAAGGCTAAGGGTAGCTTTCTAGTCTGCAGACTCCACACTGTCAGCATATATTCAACAGGCAGCTACCGGGACCACTACCTCCCACCCTTAACGCCTCCCCATCATCCTCTAGAGAGCCCTCACTCAGGCACTGAAATAGGGATAAGCCATGTCTGTCCTTTTCAAATACACACTAGAATCTAAAGAAGCAATAGGTGAGTGCAACAGCTACTAGAAAATGGAATGTGCTTTATGGGTGGTGTTAGCTTCAGAAAGACAGAGATAAAAGATCAGCAAGCTTTCAAAGAGGAGGTGACTGAATATTTCAGGATACATGCCCACATGGAGCAGGGGAGGAAAAGAGAGCATTCTAAATCAAAGGAGGGAGGCATGCACGGGGCAACGGCGCTGAGGTCTGACCTATATAGGATTGGAATGTGTCAATCAGAAATGCTTTTAACTGAAAAGTAACAGAGTCCTCCACTGATAGAGCCTCAAGATCTCAAGGTCTGTTTGCTCAGAATGCCCAGAGGTATGTGGTTACTGGCACTGAGTCAGGGGCTCAAGAATGTCATTTGGGAGACAGGTTCTTTATTTCTGCTCTGACATCTTTAATATGGTAGGTTTCTATCTTTGTACTTTTCACCTCATATTTCCAAGATGGTTGCCACAGATCCAGATCCCTTTAAGTAGTGTTATGAACAAGAAAAAAAAAAAAAAGATGTTAAAAAGAACTTTCCTTTATTCAAGGGAGAAAAAATTTCCAAGACTTTCCCAGATCTTCCATTACATTTTATTGGCCCCAACTGGATCACATGATCATCCTCAGAGGAAAGGTTGGAAAAATATCTGGACAAGAAGGAGTAACGTGAAAGGCCTAGAAAAATCATGATCCATCCCCGGGGCTGGGCACATTGCTGCCTTAAACAAAGTTAAGTGTTCTCAGCAACGAAAAAGGATTAAACAACCATTAGATGAGCAATGAACAATAACTACAATCCTGTTTTTGAACTTTAATTCAAATTCTAATGAAACAAGAGTTCTAAAGGAAAATGAAGTCCCAGATGATCAATTACACCTCTAGTTTTGTAGCTTTATTTATTTTGTCCTCTCAGGTCTCAAAGGGATCTTACTCTTATTCCTAAGAACGACAGGCTTCCCCAAACTGCAGTTTCAAATCTAGATGCTATTGAATCTCCTCCTGCGGTTCTGTAGATTTTACCTATTCTACAAATTAAATTTCAAAAAGAGGAAACTAACATTTTTATTCATATAAAACCTCTCTTTATACATTTGCAACTTAGTGAGGACATAACCGCTGCCTTTCTTAAGCACCACGAGACCATCCAGTCATTCACGACACAGACACTGAATACTTTGATGAAGCAAATGAACTTGTTAGTCAATAGCTAGTTGGACCGCTGGCCTCCAGTTGGGGGTTTATATTTATACTAATGCCGCAGACCTGGTACCTACTATGGTAATCCTGAGAAATAACCCTTTCATCCGCCTCAGTCTCTTCACTATTCCAAGTCTGGCAGGGCACGTACCAGTCATGCAGGCCACTGGGACCTGTCTCTAAATACTCCCACTTCGAAGACCCCCTCTGGCTCACTTCCGAGAGGAGATGGGGCAGAAGGTGCCTCTCTCCCTCACAGCCTGCACAGCACTCCTTCAGGCGCTTAGCAGCCTCACCTTCAACTTTCCCTGAAGCAAACAGGAAAATAAGGACTTTATTTTTTTTTCCCCCCTGGAGAACTCAAACTGAAGAAATAAAATGGCAAAGCTGTGGCAGGAAAGCCCAGGCTCAGGAAGGTAAAGAAAGAAGGAGAGGGGGAGGTGGGACTTGACGCGCGCTGGCCGTCTCTTCTCACACGGCCCTTCCGGCGCCCCATCTCCTAACAGCCAACAACAGGATTATTGCATGCTTCAAGCCTTCTTAGATCTTGGGCACCAATCCTGTTTCTCTACAACCACAGGGTCCTCTTGTGGGGCCGACGTAACCCAGAAAGAAAATTCACTGAAGGGGTTAACTGATGACTAAAAACCATTTAATAAATATTGAGGGAAGAGGCCTCAAGGATGGCCTGGGTCAAGTGAAAGGACAGAGGAAAGTGCTCTTCCTGGGTGACTTCAGCCAGTACAGGCACACAGCTCCGCCTGTGCAGGCCTGGAGCCTCCAGCCAGCCATGGGGAGGCTGGTGTGCAAAGGCAGCCCGCCGCCTGCAGCCCCGGCTTCTCTGACAAGATCAGAAGGTTTCAGGGGTGGAGGCGGAGGGTGGAGGTGCAGGGAGGGAATACCCACAGCGAACAAAAGGCTGAACAGGCAAGGGGCAGCGCTTATGATCTAGAGAAAAAGTACAAACGATACCTCGGCTGAGACCTCCGCTGTGGGCCAGGTTGCGGGGGCTGTGTGTGTATGAGAGATGACTGGGATTTTCGGGCCTGCAAAGACAAAGGTTAAAGCCCAGTGCATTATGTCACTTAGGACACGTTTGGAGGAGGTAAGGGTGGAAAGAAAATAGATAAAGTGACAGGCAAGAGGAAATGAGTTCCTGCCTCTTCTGCAGCCACAGCAACAGTCGGGTGCTGTTACAAGGTTGTTTAGAGGAGACGGACTGTCCTGGATTTAAAGTCTCACATGCAGAGGTATGTCTCTTTCCACATCTGGGCAGTTACCCTCCATTCCCTCCTGCAAAGAAATGCAGAGCTATATCAGAAGTCACCATCCCAAGAAACATTTATTCCGTTTTCACGATCCTTCCAGAGCCCCCCACCTGACCAGCTGTCACCCGAGGGAGCGATGGAGCATCCACATTCAGGGAGTATGGTTGTAACGTAACACCAACTGGCAGAAAAAGGCAAGAGGCACAGGGACAAGGAGTGGGGAGTGGTAACATGAAGCCAGACATCAGATTCCAAGGCTGGAAGGAGGAAGGAGACAGCTGGGACAGGGGCGTGAAGAGCGGCAGACAGACTACAGCAAGGAGCGAGAAATTAACTACCGGGTATTAATTCTTTCCTCCAATTCAATGCCACTCACTTTTCCCTCAATATAAGAGGGCACCTATTCTCACCCAGCACAGCTGTAAGCTCCGGGCTGTGTGCTGCCCGGATGCAGTCAAGGATGCACTCTGCATCTCAGGCGCGCTTCTGGTCCCCCTCTGCTTCCGGAAGCCACATGTCAACATCAGTTTCACTTACCTCTACCATATTGAAAGTGAAAGTGTTAGCTGTGAATAGTGACTGACTCTGCCACCGGAGCCCGCCAGGCTCCTCTGTCCATGGGATTCTTCAGGCCAGAATACTGGAGTGAGTAGCCTTTCCCTTCTCCAGAGGATCTTCCCAACTCAGCAATTAACCCCAGGTCTCCTGAACTGCAGGCAGATTCTTTATCACCTGAACCACCCTGTTCATAACTACAAAGGCTTTACAAAGTCACCTGAGGCTGTAGCTTAAAACAGAAAACACAGCCTTAACCCTGAAGTCCTAGCTGGAGGGAAGTGCAGGCCACCCTGGGGCCCACAGGCACCCCCTACCCCTGAACTTAGAGTCACATGAGTCCCCCACACCCCTTTCCTTGCTAATTCCATGAGAAGGGAGTACAGAATCAGCTAAAGCACTAATTTGCTGTTGTTTAGTCATTAAATCGAGTCCGACTCTTTGTTATCCCCACAGGACTATCCTATCAGGCTCCTCTGTGCATGGGATTCTCCAGGCAAGAATACAGGAGTGGGTTGCCATTTTCTTTTCCAGGGGATCTTCCCAACCCAGGGATCGAACCTGTGTCTCTTGCACTGGCAGGAGGATTGTTTACCACTGGGCGACCAGAGAAGCCCCAAAGCACTAACATGAACAGGTTATAAAGAGGAGGCACAGGGTTGTGGCAACAGTAAGAACAGTCTCCTGGGCATCCACAGTCAGGCCAGCCTCAGCCCAGGCCCACAGAAAAACTGATTTCTTTTTGTTTTCCTTACGTCTTTTTCTTGGTCACGCATCTTCGGCTACCTAAACTGCCTATCTGAAAATGACTGTGGAAGAAATAAGCAGCAACAGGTCAAGGTGCTAGGGGAGATCAAGTGTATCGTGCACCCTAGCAAAGTTACAGTTCAGAAATGAGTGTTTTCCTCTTTGTGGAGCAAAAAAGCATCCATTTAAGTTAAGAACGATTTTGTGGCTCTACCAGACTACCTTCTACTTAAGCAAGTAAAAACCAATCGAGGGGACAGGGCTTCCCGGGGGGTCCAGTGGTCACCAATCCGCCCTGCAGTGCGGCACGTGCAGGTTCGACCCCTTGTCAGGGAACTGAGACCCCATGGGCTGCAGAGCGACTAAGCTGGCACCTCAACGACCGGGCCTGCTCTGGAGCCTGTGTTCCACACGAGTCTGGACACTGCAGCAACAGATCCTGCGTGACACAGCCAAGACGGCCAGATCAATAAACAGTAAACCGCAGGGAGAGTTCAAGGGTTCCCAGGGCTTGGGGACTGCTGATTCGAAGGCCACGCTCCCTGCGGGCACACCTCTCTGCCCTGCCGCGGGGCTGCCTCAACCCCCTACAAGAAGGACTTGCCACAGCAAGTGGACAAAACTCCTTGAGGGTAGAGGAAATTGATTCTCCTTAATGAGGCAGTGTCAGAGGGCTCAGAAACTCAGGGCTGTGATAAAATGCAAGCAGAAACGATTTCATCAGTGAGTTGTTAGCTAAACAAAATCCAAAGGAAGATGAATACTCAGTTAAGCTCAATATGGACACACTGTGTGACAGGTGACTGCTCTGGGTTTCCTCACGAAAGACAAGTCTGTTCCAGAAGAAAGTCAGGTATAAAGTCTGAGAGCAAAGAGTAAAGAAGATAAAACTCTATTAGATGAATACTCACTAAAGAACAAATGCCTCTAGATGAAAGTGAAAGTGGAGAGTGAAAAAGTTGGCTTAAAGCTCAACATTCAGAAAACAAAGATTATGGCATCCAGTCCCATCACTCCATGGGAAATAGATGGGGAAACAGTGGAAACAGTGTCAGACTTTATATTTTGGGGCTCCAAAATCACTGCAGATGGTGATTGCAGCCATGAAATTAAAAGATGCTTACTCCTTGGAAGGAAAGTTATAACCAACCTAGATAGCATATTAAAAAGCAGAGACATTACTTTGCCAACAAAGGTCCGTCTAGTCAAGGCTATGGTTTTTCCAGTGGTCATGTATGGATGTGAGAGTTGGACTGTGAAGAAAGCTGAGCGCCGAAGAATTGCTGCTTTTGAACTGTGGTGTTGGAGAAGACTCTTGAGAGTTCCTTGGACTGCAAGGAGATCCAACCAGTCCATCCTAAAGGAAATCAGTCCTGAATGTTCCTTGGAAGGACTGATGCCAAAACTGAAGCTCCAGTACTTTGGCTACCTCATGCAAAGAGTTGACTCATTGGAAAAGACCCTGATGCTGGGAGGGATTGGGGGCAGGAAGAGAAGGGGACGACCGAGGATGAGATGGCTGGATGGCATCACGGACTCAATGGACGTGAGTTTGAGTGAACTGCGGGAGTTGGTGATGGACAGGGAGGCGTGACGTGCTGCGATTCATGGGGTCGCAAAGAGTCGGACACGACTGAGTGACTGAACTAAACTGAACTGAAAGAACAAATGAGAGCAAAAAATATACTTGGCATCAACTGAGAGATAACAATGCTTATAGGTCATTGAAAAGGTTATAGGAAAAATCGTAGAATTTGTTTTTAAAAAAGACATTTGAATCATGGTTTTCTTTCAGAGATGGGTAACCAAGTGAACTAAACTATGGATGAAAAATGGGTAAGAATCTGACAGATTTGAGATAATTTGTTATCCTGCAACTTGTCTTTTCTTTTTACTTGGTTGGTACTAATGCTAAGATTTTATTACTTCAGGAAATAACTAATTAATACAGGAAACACTCATAATCCTAGTAAGCACCCCAATGCTCTGTTTTTCAGTCTATATAAAGATGTAGCAAATACTAAGAGGACATAAGTGTTTGATATACTCGGGTCTAGTGGAAGGAAACTTACCATAGACAGGACTTCTTCAGTATATAAATTGGACTAAAAAACATATTGTGGAATGGAGACATCTATTTGACTTTATTTATGATGTCAAGGTATCAATCAATACTTGATTAGCCAGAGGTAGAAAGACATTCATTTTGATTGTCTTCAGGAACACACAGTTTCTTTGTGTCTCCTCAAACAACTACACTTTGCAGTCTGTCCCAATAAAATAAAATTGTACTTCTCTATTCACCATTGCAAACTAGTTAACTGTTCATTTCAGCTATACATTCATTATTATATTCTGCTTTATGATGGCTATTTCATTTTATATAAAATAAAAAATGACTATAGCTTGTGTTAAAAAAGATCATAGAAATGTACCTTTTGACCAGTAAAATTTTACTAAACAACCCCATCATATTTCAGTAGAATTTGTCTTTCAATTTCATAGCTGTTTTTTTTTTTTTTTTTTTACTGTGAATGAAAACAACTTATGGATTAAAAAGTTTTCTGTTTAACTGGACAGGAAAAATATTATAAGTGTAATTTCTGAATAGGGAAAATAAGATGCAAGTAGCAGTGCTTTCTTCACTGCTGTAATACTTCATTTTTAAAGGTAAACACAGTAGCAATCATCATTTTGATTCCAGGGAATAAATACTTAAAACTGAATTTACTAATCAATTTGGAATTCTGAAGCCAAAAGGATCCTTTAACCATACTGCCTACCAGACAAGTCATCCTAAAAAGTTAATCATAATGCAAAATTTTGGCCTAATTAAAATGTCTCTTTCTGATACTATGGTACCAGAGCCTGTCTTTTTTGTTGGGTTTCAATCTGCCATAACAACCAGACTAGGATTACATGCAAACAGAAGCATACAAGGCTTGACAAAACTGAATACGGAGGATTAAGCATTTAAAGTTCAGGTTATAATTCTTGTTGCAACACAAGTTCTACTGCATAGAATTTAGAACATAATTCTATAGAACATAATTAATTTACAACAGCCTAAGACTTTTCAGCAATAAAATTATACTTAAAAAAATATACCATTATCCCTATATGTTACATTAATTGTAGATTTCACAACCACTTCAGCCTTGTATTAACTTAGAAAAGAATAACTTGTCCCTGAAAAACTCTAAAGAGTGATGGTATTTCAATCAAAACTGTCCTGAACTAACTCACAATCAGCACAGTGATCACATTTTGTCACTTCCTTGCTCTAACAGGAGTAAAAATGATAATGAGTTTTTTGAAAACAGGCTTGAGAATCTGCATCCAATTAGTAATGAAATGTATTTCTTCACAACCACTGGATTTTTAGAATGCTTTTAGTTGTCAAACAAGTGGAACAGCTGAGGGAACAAACTGCCAAACCTGCCCAAACTACTTTTGTTCCATAGAATTTGATCCCCTCTAAATCGACAATGGCATACAAACTTAGCTATGATGAACCCAGTCCTTATAAATGAAAACAAACATAATGAACCTATAGGAGGAGGCTTAAAAATAACTTCATTTGCTTTTAAATATTCAAGTGTAACGTTTCCGTAAGAGACTAAAACAGACATTTCAGCTGTATCAGATTTGTCAGTTTCCAGCTGATTCTAACCGGCCATTAATACATAAGGTTCACTGGGCTGCCAAAGCCCAGCTAAGTGGACCGTGGGGAGATATGAAGGTGTCAGTGGAAGGAAACCATGGATGCCACAGCCTTTGTCCAAACAGTGTGAGACCCGTCTTTGCATCCCTGAAGCAGGAATGGCCACTTTCTCAAATTAAATTGCTCTATACAAAATAAAGCAGCATTGTCTGTGAAGAGTTACTCCATATCCATAACATTTCACTACTAATTCGAAAGTTAAAAAAAAAAAATACAGATCAAATCCATGTACCCGTGATCCTTTTGTATCTTAAAATACAGCTATATTCTTAGTTTCCACCAAGAATTATATTGGAATGAACTAAAACATCTTTTAAAGTCATTTTAAGTATACTCTTATTTGTTACTACATTTCTACATAGATTATTTAATATTGCTTGTGGACATAATTTAATCGATAATATATCATAATTTCAACCACTACAGTGACCCAGAATGAGATTCTGGCTATAGAGGGAGCTTAATTATTAAGCAACACTTTCCTAAAAAGCTTCTGAATTTCTGATTGGTAAGAAAATCAAACAAAAAAGAGCATCCCTCATTGAAATAACACTGAAGTTCAAGCTCGGGCCCTCTTCTTTGTGTTCAGCATAATTAACTCTCCAGGACAAAATAATGAAACATTAAGTCACATTAATAAGTTACAGTCATCTTCAAGAAAACTCGATGGGCATCTCTGGCGTTACAACTGTGTATCTTGGATCCAACCTAGGGATGAAGTCCGGGAAGTTTTTAGACGCACCGGTACCAAAAACATCAAGGACTTTCCGGTTCATGACAGCAAACCTATAAAACAGAGGACGCGGGGAATGAGTACTTAATGACGTTGTAAGAGAAGACGATTCACTTCGTTTATCTTTCATGGGATGGGAAGACAGAAGAGCTGACACGGCAAGAGACTCAGTGGCGGATTCCAAAGTCATTTTGCTAGTCTTCCTCAAGATGCACTGTCTCGAGTTTCCTTTGAAAAGATGCTAGTCCCCAAACCTGAAACCCCAGAGGTTACCAGCATCATTTCAAACCCTTCCAGAGCTCTTTCCTCTAGATCGTGTCAAACAGAAAAGTAGGTTCATTGTGATTTTCTTGATTAATGGATAAATATAATTATAAGAAGCCACATATATAATGAATGAGCTGACATTTACTGACAAGCGAAGGTATGAAAGGTAATTCCTCCCATAACTGAAATGTTAATGTTTCACAATCAACAGAAAATACATTCAAATGTGCAAATATTTAATGACTGAAGAGGAAACGGCTTATAGGTTTTCAAATTTCTAATACACACAACGGAGTAAAAGCATGCCCTCACTTTATCCATCACCTAACCTAAGAGATGAGAAATTTTTAAAAGACACATATGCAGCTCACGTGCAGGATAGACCTTCTGCATCTCTGTGCCTGATTACAAGCCCTTCTTCCCTGGGGAAGATGCCAGGCGGGAATTAGCTCTGAGTCACTGGCCAGTGTCATTGTTCCAAGAACCAATAAATGTGACTTTTAGCTCCTTTCCGATGCTAAGTTCCCTTCCAAAATAATCAACAGGTTAAACTCACTGATGTGCAAAGAAACATAAATGACAAAGAAATGATCAAATGATAACAATATAGATGAATAATGTAGATTTTAAATGATTAAATAATAATACTACTACACAGTGTCATGGCTAAGAGAAAGAATTCTGCAGCCAGACTGCCTGGCTCAACCCAAGCTCCATCCTTTACTAGCTTTGTGATTCTTCAAGTGCTTAAACTCTGTGTGCATCTCAGTCTCCCCACAGGTAATGCCAAGATATTAACAGTACCTAGTACCTATCTCACAGAGCTATTTAAAGGATTAAACACATATCTATATATGTGTGTGTTGTATGTGTTAATGTGTGTATCTTAAAACCACTTCTGGGACACAGTCAGCACTATACAACTGTTTGCTACTATTACTATTAATGACAGCAATGTTAATGGCAGCTGCTATTTACTGAGTGTCTAGTAAGGGCTAAGGGCTGCCACAAACATCGATTTCCCCACAACCATACAAAGTATGTATTACTGCTTCACTGTAGAGAGAAAGAAACTTGAGGCTCACGAGGGTAAACAACTTTCCCAACCAGTGACACAGCAAAGGGTACCAGAGCTGGAGTCAAATCCAGGTTTGTTCAACTCCCAAACTCACAGTCTGTGCATCAGGCTAAGTTGCCGCTCACAGAATTAGATTATAATCAGGAAATGCAAATACCAGCACCAACAAAGAACATGACAGTAAAGGCAAAGAAAAATATGCTTACAAAAATCAGGTAAAAGAATATGATTATTTTCCATTATTTTTCCCAAGTGGAAATCAGTCTGTTGTTTAGATAGGATTTCTAAGGAATCTGTTTAGTATTTTTAAACAAAAAGAAACATCCCATGTTATTCTTATTAAATTTTAGTTCAGATTTGTTTTATACCTAGATAGCTACCTTACCAAAGAATACTCCCTCAAGTAGACAAAAAGATTCAAAATCTTTTTTGTGGTAATTGCTTTTTTTTTTCTATGATCAGTTAAAATATCTCATAGATATCTTACCTGCCCTTGGTGAGTCTTAAAAGGAACTTCCAGTAAGATGGTCGTAAGGTCTGAACTTCCATGACAGCCTAAAATTATTCAATTTGAGACTTTTTTTACGAATAGAATACTTTTATTTCTATTTTTATCGCTCATTGTGTAAAAAAAAAAAAAAAAACAGTTAAGATTAGCTCTTTTCACTGT
>SJYT01079470.1:83719-246427 GCA_006410635.1 Cephalophus harveyi | reverse complement strand
AAAAAAAAAAAAAAACAGTGAAAAAAAAGTGTAAGTTGACTTTCTAGAATCTTTGTAAATATGCCCTCAAATAAGAATATTATACATGAAATAATGATTGAGTTAATAGTCATTATTACTAGGAAGCATTTACTAGATATCCATTAGATAGCTGGCACTTCATTAATTATAATGAGTTTACCAACCTGGCAGGATTATCATGAGAAAGTGCAAATAAAAGCTGTCCCCAGACTCCGCAGAAGTCCTAAGATCATTAACGTCAATACAGAACTTGAAGAGATTGAATAATGCTTTTATTAAACTAGACTCTACCCCTGTCCTCACTGCTTGAGTAATGTTGAGGAAATGCAATTATTCTTATTTATGTCCATGGGATCTGTTTTTCCAGAAGTAAAATTAAATGAGAGCATTCTAGCCAAGATACTGGAGTGATAATTTTCCTAAAAAACTGTACTCCATTGAAAGCTAAAAATGGTTGTGACCGTAAAACATGACCTGGCCCACTAAGTTAACATGTTTAATGACTGGATACTTGTAAGCTATCTTGCTAATAAGACAAAAAAGCATACAATGTAAAAAATGGAAATACTTCCAGGCCTTTCTTTTCCCCTCATTGGTTTAATACATATTAGAAACAGAAATAATTCTATTTCCCATTTCAAAAAGCGATACTTACTGCCTGGAAGCAAATTGCTGTAGAGATGGAATAGATGATAGTGTCTGCATGGGGAAAATAGGGCACCTTTCCTGCTTCAATGCCTTTGAAATACATTGTCTGCAAAACAAGCATAATGGGAGATTTATAAGGAAAACAACTTTAAATAGCATTAACAACAAAGTGGAGCAATACGTTCCTTATCTACAACTATTTTTTCTACCTTTCAAAATCCTAACACTCCTTCCAGAGCTCAAATTACAGGTGTATCTTCCCTGATAGTGTTCAGTGTCAGCCGTTTCCTTTCCCTTAGCTCCTCACCCCAGGCCCCAGATGCCAGTAAGAATACATTTCTGTGAAATTCAGCAGCACCTTATTTCTACCTCTTTCATGTCATTTATTCTTCAATGCTTTCTGTACAATGTCCAAGTCTTCCCTTCTCTGTCAGATCTATTCATTTAGTTCAGTTCAGTCGCTCAGTTGTGTCTGACTCTGTGACCCCAAGGACTGCAGCATACCAGGCCTCCCTGTCTATCACCAACCCCTGGAGTTTACCCAAACTCATGTCCATTGAATCGGTGATGCCATCCAACCATCTCATCCTCTATTGTCCCCTTCTCCTCCTGCCCTCAATCTTTCCCAGAATCAGGGTCTTTTCCAATGTCAGTTCTTCGCATCAGGTGGCCAAAGTATTGGAGTTTCAGCTTCAACATCTGTCCTTCCAATGAATATTCAGGACCGATTTCCTTTAGGATGGACTGACTGGATCTCCTTGCAGTTCAAGGGACTCTCAAGAGTCTTCTCCAACACCACAGTTCATAAGCATCAATTCTTCTGCGCTCAGCTGTCTTTATAGTCCAACTCTCACATCTATACGTGACTACTGGAAAAACTATAGCCTTGACTAGAAGGACCTTTGTTGGCAAAGTAATGTCTCTGCTTTTGAATAAGCTGTCTAGGTTGGTCATAACTTTCCTTCCAAGGAGCAAGTGTCTTTTAATTTCATGGCTGCAATCACCATCTGCAGTGATTTTGGAGCCTAAAAAAATAAAGTCTGTTACTGTTTCCACTGTTTCCCCATCTATTCACCATGAAGTGATGGGACCAATGCCATGATCTTAGTTTTCTGAATGTTGAGTTTTAAGCCAACTTTTTCACTCTCCTCTTTCACTTTCATCAAAAAGTTCTTTACTGCTTCTTCACTTTCTGCCATAAGGGTGGTGTCATCTGCGTATCTGAGGATATTGATATTTCTCCTGGCAATCTTGATTCCAGCTTGTGCTTCATCCAGCCCAGCATTTTGCATGATGTACTCTGCATATAAGTTAATAAGCTGGGTGACAATATACAACCTTGACATACTCCTTTCCCAATCAGGAACCAGTCTGCTGTTCCAGGTTCAGTTCTAACTGTTGCTTCCTGACCTGCATATAGGTTTCTCAAGAGGCAGGTCAGGTGGTTTGGTATTCCCATCTCTTTCAGAATTTTCCACAGTTTGTGGTGATCCACACAGTCAAAGTCTTTGGCATAGTCAATAAAGCAGAAACATATGTTTTTCTAGAACTCTCTTGCTTTTTTGATAATCCAACAGATGTTAGGAACTTGATCTCTGGTTCCTCTGCATTTTCTAAAGCCAGCTTGAACATCTGGAAGTTCATGTACTTCAAGTTCAAGTACTGTTGAAATCTGGCTGGAGAATTTTGAGCATTACTTTACTAGCGTGTGAGATGAGTGCAATTGTGTGGTAGTTTGAGCATTCTTTGGTATTGCCTTTCTTCGGGATTGGAATGAAAACTGACCTTTTTCAGTCCTGTGGACACTGCTGAGTTTTCCAAATTTGCTGGCAAATTGAATGCAGCACTTTCACAGCATCATCTTTTAGGATTTGAAATAGCTCAACGGAAATTCCATCACCTCCACTAGCTTTGTTCATAGTGATGCTTTCTAAGGCCCACTTGACTTCGCATTACAGGATGTCTGGCTCTAGGTGAGTGACCATACCATAGTGATTATTTGGGTCATGAAGATCTTTTTTGTATAGTTCTTCCGTGTACTCTTGCCACCTCTTCTTAATATCTTCTGTTTCCATTAGGTCCATACCATTTCTGTCCTTTATCGAGCCCATCTTTGCATGAAATATTCCCTTGGTATCTCTAATTTTCTTGAAGAGATCTCTAGTCTTTCCCATTCTATTTTTCTCTCTATTTCTTTGCACTGATCACTGAGGAAGGCTTTCTTATCTCTGCTTGTTATTCTTTGGAACTCTGCATTCAAATGGGCATATCTTTCCTTTTCTTCTTTGCTTTTCACTTCTTTTCACAGCTATTTGTAAGGCCTCCTCAGACAGTCATTTTGCTTTTTTGCACTTCTTTTCCATGGGGATGGTCTTGATCCCTGTCTCCTGTATAATGTACTGAACCTCCACCCAAAGTTCATCAGGCACTCTGTCTATCAGATCTAATCCCTTGAATCTGTCACTTCCACAGTATAATCGTAATGGACTTAATTTAGGTCATATCTGAATGATCTAGTGGTTTTCCCTACTTTCTTCAATTTAAGTCTGAATTTGGCAATAAGTAGTTCATGATCTGAGTCACAGTCAGCTCCCAATCTTGTTTTTGCTGACTGTATAGAGCTTCTCCATCTTTGGCTGCAAAGAATATAATCAATCTGATTTTGGTGTTGACCATCTGGTGATGTCCATGTGTAGAGTCTTCTCTTGTGTTGTACGAAGAGGGTGTTTGCTATGACCAGTGCATTCTCTTGGCAAAACTCTATTAGCCTTTGCCCTGCTTCATTCTGTACTCCAAGGCCAAATTTGCCTGTTACTCCAGGTTTTTCCTGACTTCTTACTTTTCCTTCATTTATTCTTTCATTAAACATATACTGGTGTAAACCTGGTTAGTGCATAACAAATACTAATGCACTCTAATCAAGATATCTATATAGATTAGATTGCAGACCATCACATGGGTATGTATGTATATTTATGTCTATCATATATATATGTATGTGCATATATTAATATATAATATATGTTATATGTTGGCTCCCCAGAGGAAAGAGCAACTACTCTGTCGAGGACAAAGGACCAAAGAGAATTTCAGAAATGACTACATTGAGTAGTGTTTCTCAAACATAAGAACCACTTCTTAAAAAACAAATTTCCAATTGTCATGGCCTGATGCTTTTATAATACAATAAAAATGAATTATTGGGAAAAAAATTTAAACACAAAGTTGAACTAAATTTTTACTATTACATTCAAAAAGCAAATTACTCTATTAAGGTGCTATTAAAGTTTCCAAATGCTTCCTCTCAATTTCTATCTTTTTCTTGTCATGAACTGGTAATGTGCAGTTCATGGACCAATGTTAGTCTGCTGACCACACTTATAATAGTGCAATCTTTTAAGAGGTCTAGGATCAACAACTAAGTAAGAGAGAAAAAGGAGGGGTAACAAATAGGATGAAATGAATATTATTTATGCAGAATCTCCAGCAAATCTATATGGCTAGAAAATGGGATAATTCATGGAGAAGGGTTTTCTGGATTGTGGGAATGCTAAAGTGAAACTAATAAGAAAAGTGGAAAGATGACCAAGACAGAATAATGTTTCAATAGGTTGGAGGGAGGTTTAAGAAGATATGAGTGGTCTATGAAATAAAGAACATAAAATAATTTTTTCAAAGAAAAAAGTTACCTATGCAGGTGATTTTTACTTAATATTCATTATACAGGAATACAGCATTTTAACATAAAATTAACTTCAATTAAAACAAAGGGACTGCAAAAGACATGTGAGGTAATATTGAAAGTGTAAGTTCTAATTGGATAAAGATAATATTAAAGAATTAGCAGACTTCTAAAATGTATGATATGCATTTTGTTTATACCCTGATGGCATTGTTGATTTGTTTGTTTTTAAGGAGTCTTTACCCTTTAGTTTTATTTTTCAAGGACTCTTTCTCCTGAGTTGTTTCTGAATGGAGTGACTTGATGTCTGGGATTTGTTTTAAAATAATTTGGTGCCTGGGGATTTGCAGAAGTATAGATGAGAGGAGACTGGCCAAATGCTGCTAACTGTTGAAGCTATATGATGGGCACATGAGGGTTATCATGTTATTCTTCCTATGCTTGTGTATATTTGAAAATGACACAGAGAAAAAAAGGAGAAATAGGAAAATTGGCTTTGTAAAGATTCATAAGATTCATAAAGATTCACTTTCATAAGATTAGAATTTGCTTTTGAAACTGGGATATAGCTTGTTGCTGAAGTAGCTAAAAGGCTGTATATCGTTTGGTTGTACATGCATAAAAATGTTTGCTTACCTCTACCAATTTGGAAGCTAAATACATGGAAATTGTTGTGCTTTTATAAAACATCATTGATACTCCTGCCAAAAATCCTGAAACAATAAATAAGGCAAAACCGATCAGAACTCAAAAGTACTTCTTTGTTATTACATCACTTGGAAACGTTAATTCACTTAAATAGGAAAGAATGGATTTAGCACTGCCTTTTGCTATAACAAAATCAAGGACAGTAGTACAAGTAATGATATGAAAATGGGGTGAATTCTTATTTATCAAAAAGTCTTATTTAAAAATTGACCTTCAGAATTAGGAACCACAGTTCTGATAACATAACAAACCTCACATTTTAAATTAAACTTTGAAAAACAGCAATGGTCTTACCAAATATAGCAATTTTGAAAGGCTACTGGTATCATTTCTCATTTTACGTGGAAATATTCATTCATTTATTGTCCTAAGAGCTCAAATCATACTTAGTGCTGTCACTACATTTCTGTCCATTGCTTTCATTCTATAAATGGAAAAGCAAGGTGGCAGGAGGTCTGAAATACTAATAGCAGGGACATTACTAATAAATATCTGAAAAATCATCTAGTCAGCTTAAGTAATAAAATACATTGAGCTGACAGAAAATGTTTAGTTTTTATGTCTATAAAATTACTTGAGTTCTTTAAAAAATTATTTAAAAACATGTCAGCTGCCAGTGGTAAAATCAAAATGCTTTTAAGAAATCATTAGTCACTTATTAATATTTTATGTTCTTTTGTGACACATTCCCTAGAATTTCTGGCCTGTCACAGGACAGAAACCCAAGTCATTATGTTGCCAACTCAAAACATCAGATGGCAAGACAGACTTGGTATGATCAATTGCACAAGTACAAAATATTAATACTAGTGCCTTGATGGGGATTCTATTAGAAAAAGGAAGATACAAGGAAATCAGAAGAATTTGAAAACCATTTCTGCTTCATTCCTATCACTGATTGATGTGATAATATATGTATATCATCTATATTTTATATATATTATATTAATATATATATATATTGTTTTACCAGCTATGATGGCATGCAGTTCATCATCCAGATTTCTGACCCAGCGCAGGAAGCAACTAGTACCCTGTATCAAGAAGAAAATACAATTCCTTCAGTTGTTTCAGTTCTAAGAGAAAACAAAGCATCTGTAATGGGTGAGTCATCAGCTGGCCTTGGAGGCAAATTGGTGATCTTATTTAAATTAAATAAGGGACAAGATACTACGAAAAATATTAGATTAAAAAAAGAAATGAAGAGCTCTGGAAATGGTAACATGAAGGTCAACTCATTAATTTATTAATAGAAGACATGTTTTTCTTATCTTGTGCTGTGCTAAGTCGTTTCAGTCGTGTCTGACTCTTTGAGACCCCATGGACTGTAACCCGCCAGGCTCCTCTGTCCAGGGATTCTTCAGGCAAGAATACTGGAGTGGGTTGCTGTGCCCTCTTCCAGAGGATCTTCCCTACCCAGGGATCAAACTTGCATCTATTATGTCTCCTAGGTTGGCAGGTGGGTTCTTTGGGATTAGTGCCACCTGGGAAGCCCTTTTTTACCTAGAATTGCTATAAAAATGAATCAACTCTCTAAAGTAGTGGTCAGAAAACTACGATCCACTAGCCAAATCCAGCCTGCCATCTATTTTTATATGGCTCATAAGCTAAGAATGTTTTTGCATATCTCAAGGGATAAAAGTAAATACAAAATATTTTGTGATGCATGAAAATTATATGAAAATCTAATACAGTGTGATTAAGTTTTATTGGAATACAGCCATGCTCATTCATTTATATATTATCTATGACTGCTTATACACTATAAGAGCAGAGCTGAACAGCTATGAGTGAGACCAAATGCTTCACAGAGCTTAAAATCTCTACTATCTGGCCTTTTATAGAAAAAGTTTTCTGACTCCTGGTCCAAAACAAAAATGGTAACAATGCATTGTGGGATTTATAACATATAAAATAATAAATGAATTGCACAAAGGATGGGAAAAGGGAATTCAAAGGTGTGGTAAGATTCTTAAACTATACTAAAGTGCTATCAATATTATTTGAAAATATTGACCAATAAATTTTAAATGCTTATTATAAATGTTAACAAAATCATTGATTTTAAAAAGAGGCATATACAATAAGTCAACTTTTAGATGTGTATAAGAGACAGCAATAAGTCAACAGTGAAGATAGAATATAAAAAAATACAAAAACCTAAAATAAATTTAAAATATATAATCCCCCAAAAATCCAGGAGACAAAAAATGGAAACAAAAAAAGAAACAATAAAAAATAACTAATAAGGAAGTAGATATAAATTCAACCATATCAAAAATGCATTAAATATGATACTCTAAAGACTCCAATTAAAAGACAGAAGTTATCAAATTGGATATAAAAGTAAGAATCAACTACATGTGGTCTAAAAGAAGCAAAACTGAGGTCATGGAAAGATTAAAGGGAAAGGAAAATATACTATCAAAAATAATCGAAAGAAAGCTGAAGTAGCTGTATTAGTAACAGACAGTAGACTTCAGAGCAAGGAATATTACCGGAGATAAAGAGGGACATTACAAAATGGAAAAAGGGCCAGTCCACTAAGAAGACACAGAAGGAATAAGGTTTGTTTCCCTCTCCTTCCCTTAACTACATTTTTATGAAGATGCAAAAAAGTGATAAAATTTTCAAACATCTCATATGACTTAGAAACATGCTGTATCAATATTTTTTATAATAGATTTTCTGACCCAGTTGCATTTTATTTAGTTTAACACCATTCGTTTATATTACCTAAGCAAATAAATAGTAGTTAAATGAAAACAAACCAACCAACCTATGCTCTCAGACATGCTAGATGATGGAGAATAACCAACCTAGGCTAACAATGTCAGAGATAATTCACATATAAACATTTAAGAGTTTATCTTAAGAATAAATACAAACACAATGACACAAGAAATGGAAAAGAATCTGAATAAAAACATAATCACCAATACTCTGTTCTATTAGTTACTGTATATTAAAGATAAAAGTAGTGTTTCCTAGTCAAATCATATTGAAAAATGGTTTCAATGTTAGCTATGTTTCATAACAAGTGATTAATTAACTATAGTTTGGGGCTTCCCTGGTGGCTCAGAGGTAAAGAATCCACATGCAATGCGGGAGCCCTGGGTTTGATCCCTGAGTCAGGAAGATCCCCTGGAGGAGGGTGTGGCTACCCACTCCAGTATTCTTGCCTGGAGAAAATGTTTTCAGTGTTAATATGCAAGTGATTAATTAATGATAGTTTACAGTTTGTCACTTTTTCCTTTTCATGTCTAAATACTTTCTCCATATTTACCTTTTCTTGGAGAAGGACATGGCAACCCACTCCAGTATTCTTGCCTAGAGAATTCTGTGGATGGAGGAGCCTCGTGGGCTGCTCTCCGTAGGGTCGCACAGAGTTGGACACGACTGAAGTGGCTTAGCATGCATGCGTGCATTGGAAAAGGAAATGGCAACCCACTCCAGTGTTCTTGCCTGGAGAATCCCAGGGATGGGGGAGCCTGGTGGGCTGCCGTCTTTGGGGTCGCACAGAGTCGGACACGACTGAAGCGACTTAGCAGCAGCATATTTACCTTTCATAGGTAAACTTTAACATAAAATGATACATAACCATCTTATACAAAATAATTCCAGAATTCAATTTTTCACAGCAGTTTCTTTTAAACAACTGTGTCTATATTTGTGTGTGTGCATATGTATGCAGACAGCTCAACTTTAGTTAACACACTTTACCATTTAAATTTAGAATATAAATTTTAGATGTTTAATAAAATATGTCAGTAATATAATTTACATATCAGTGATTCCCGATAAACAAAAGGCCATTACTTCAAACTGTAGAGTACTGTGTCACAGACGATGCAGTAAATGTGTTTAGGTGTGTGCTTATTATATATGTGTGGGTACATTTACAGGAACATGTAGAAAGAGGTGGAAGAACATTAACTTTGTTTATTTGAGAGAGTGTAGTAGAACAAGTAAGTGGGAGGGAGATGGAAAATAACTCATTATTTATATGTTACACCAGAAAATTCTTACTGGTTCTATCAAGAGTTGATATCAGCTAGAAGGGTCTGAAAATGTTTAAATTAATACTCAGGTAGTAAGTTCTTAAGAAAAACACATAGGCCAGGTGTATTAATATCATTTTTGATGTTAGAAATAGTAGGAAGTTCATAATTTCTCAGTGCTTACATTATTGGGAAAAAAAGGAGTTTTTGAAAAGTCTTTAATATTATGAATAAATATAACTATATCCAGACTTTCAAGCTTTAAAAGACAAAATGTCCCCAACTTCTATACCCAAAGTATTGTGTATATCTGGTGATATTTATGAATACTACAGAAAGAAGTGTTAAGAAAAGTGACAGATGAGTTAAGGCTGTTATCTCATTTTAACAATCAGTTCAGTTCAGTCGCTCAGTCGTGTCCGACTCTTTGCGATCCCAGGGACTGCAGCACCCCAGGCCTCCCTGTCCATCACCAACTCCCGGAGCTTACTCGAACTCGTGTCCATTGCGTTGGTGATGCGATGCTATTTGTTAAAAGCCTTACCTTGTATATGCTAACAAAAGAGCCCAGAAAAGCTCCCAGCTGGAAGTTTTCTTTATTGTAGAAGAGAGAGAGTAGCCGGGATGGCTGTGTAAACAGATGCCTAAATGCAGAGGGAATTCGGAGGCAGCACTGGATCAAGTATCCCACGCTGAACATTCTGATGAAACCCTGGAGAAAATTGGGAAGAAAGTCTGATTTATAACCAAATTCTGAAGTCTGACAAGTATAAACTTCACTGTCACAGAATCAAAACGGCACTAAAAATTTTAAGTTTATATCGTAGCCATTTTCAAAACTTAAGTCCTAAAACCTCAAACAGTTTTAAAAGAATTACCTTAAAAATAATCATGAGAGCTTGCAGTGGATATACTTTCTACGATTTACCAAGACTTAAAAAGTTTCCCAAGCACTGGCCAAGACTGTCTATGTACCAGACTTCTACTTCTTGACATTTTGTTGACAATAACTGGGATTTATAATCCCTAAACCACAAATGAGTTTTAGAAACCAAAGCACTGAAATTCAAAAAGAAAAAAAAACAAAAAAGCACAAAAAATAGTTAACAAAACGAATTGCTTTTGGAAATTTTAACAGAAATTTAAATGATCAAGTTTAAAGAATTTTCCAGGAAAATAATGAATTCTAGCTAGGTTTTAATTTCTGTGCTCAATGTGTCAGACTAAAGCATTTCCCGGGAATGGTACCTTTCAGGTAAACTAAACAAAATTTGAAAAAGCAAATTTGCTATAAATCCACATTTCCTGCCGCCATTTCCCCATATTACCTGCAACTATTTATAGTGTAAAAGGGAAGGGAGAGGGTGACTCATGTTGGTCAATTTCATTTCAGTACTTAGGAAAATGAAGTTTGAGGTCACTTAATACTGAGAGACTGAAAAATTTCAGTCATCTTGAAACAAGATGTTATTTTAAAAAGTATTTTAAACATGATTCAACCAATACACTAGAATATGGATCTCCCATAACCCTTCTCTTTCACCCCCACTAGAATGGAAAAACGTCAACACTCTTAGCAGTGTTTGCTGCTAAGTTCCAATGATCAGGTTTGTGTTTTCTGGATAGCAACCTTCTTTTAGAAAAATTTTGAATTACTATGAAGAAACAGTCATCGATTTATCTGAGGCTACCTAATACCTGGTTAAAACATGGAAATTAAATTGGCCAATCAATTAGCATGAATTATCATGCATTTGTTTAACTGCTCAGTCCTTGGTTAATTCATGAACTGATCACACTTTTATCTTGTCGTTGGTAATCTTGTAATATTAACCTGAGGGTTCAAAGATCACACTTATGTGCAATCATTTGATGCCGTTTTCAAGAGATCGATTATCCCTCCATCTATTCACCCTTTCATGTATTCAGGAAAGGTTCAGTGAATGCCTCTCGTGTGCCAAACATTATATTAGATGCTGGGGATACAGCAGTGAAGGGGACACAAAATTCTTGCCTTCATGGAGCTTCCATGCCCATTAGAAGAAGAGAAAATAAGTAAACAAATGTAATTACAGAATACAGAAAGTGATGTGAAGGAAATAATCAGGTCACTGGGTGAGATATTAAAAGGACAACCTATATTAGATTACTGATAAGGGAAGACTACTAAGGACTTGACGTTTAAACAGACACAATAGAGAAGGAACTAGCAGGAGAAAGACAATTCAGACAGCCTGGACAAAAAAGCACAAAGCCAAAAAGGAGACTGACAGGCACCAACCAAAAGTCAGTGTGAATGGAGTACAGTGAGTTTGGGGGAATGTAATTCATTTGAGTATTTACTCAGGGGTCTGATTTAACAGGAGAGGCAACTGAGCCCATGGAATAATGAGGTGCACTGTGAGAATATTTAACTATACTTGTGAGAAAAATTCCTCACCCACAAATCTCCAAATAATTGTACATTCACAGACATAATATTAATTACAATGTACACACATATTAGAAAGTTTATACTACTGGTACACATTTAAAAGAATGACTACTTTTTTTCATAGATCAGTAATTCTCACTAACTTTCTCATATAATTTAAAAAAAAACTCATATCTCCACTCCCCAAAATTTCACATACCTCTAATTTAGTCAGAATACTTTTCTTAGTCTCCCTCCTGAAATCTGCCCCCTAGAGTAGAATTCCCTCCAGTTGGAGGGAATAATAACCCTCTCGCGGAGTTGGCAGACTCCGAGGCTACTGGCAACATTCCTTTTCTTTCTTTTTTCTTTTTGCCACTTTAAAAATGGGGCAGGAAATCAGATTTGGAAGGAGTGGAGCAGAAATTACTGCCCGATGGAAAAAATACTCTAGTGCTTTTTACCCCTGCTTCCATCTTTGAGGATTTTAAAGGTAAGTGTTGGCTTGGCTGAGTGCCACCATCAACACCAGGCCACAAGCACTCACATTCACAGGCACTAATGCGATACAGTCCCTCCCGAGGGGGACCATCAGGAAGCTGTCTTTTGAGGTGCTGTACAGCTCCGCTCCTCTCATCATCTATAAAGCGGGGATTAGATGTTGTGACAAAGAACGTAAATTTTCTAAAGCGTCAGGATTGTGAGAGCATCGTCCAGAACTAAAGAACTTGCAGCAGATGGTACCACCTGTGCCAGACTAACCGCAGTGACAAAACTTCCTTCCCAGAGTCGGTGGGGATGGGGGGGAGTGGGCTGTGGTCGGCTAACAACTGTGGACATGCTCCAGTTACCTTCATGCCTTAAAAAATTCAACAGCTTCACAAGTCCAAAAGCAAATGCCACTGTCCCAGACTGGGTAGCCTGTGTGCATGGCTGCTGAGCCCCTGGCACACAGCACGCTCCAGGGGCCTTGTTCTCAGAGATAGTCTAGTGAGAATACACTGCAAAGTATTTATGAATTTTAATGACTTTATTTCTCGGTCGTTTTTGTTGTTGCTGCTTCACCTTCTTTAGGGTTGGCCAAAAAGTTCGTTAGAGCTTTCCTATAAGATGGTACAGAAAATCCGAACAAGCTTTTTGGCCAGCTGAATATTTTGTTTTACGTTAAATAAGCAAGCCAATTTCAAAATTATTTAACAAAAGATCCGGTAAGTGAATCCTAAAAGCTAAATTGTCACCTATTTCTCAGAAGTATCTTATTCGGCAAGTCAAATGCAAATTATAGCAATTACTGTCAATTTTTCCATTTACTTTGAAATTATGTTTTAATAAATAAGTTCTTTCCACACATATTCCCTGTGGTTGTTAGATTTTATATACTTACTTTAATGCAATAAGAGATGCAATTATCCTCATAGTGTTTGCAACATCTATGTCTTGGTCCATGCTTACATCTGAAAACAAACCAAAGAAATAGAAAAAGTTAAATTGTGTGTGTGTGTACATGTGTGTATGTCTGTGTGTGGATCTGCTTAAAACTCTCTAACCACAAAAGGAAAAAACATTATCAACTCATTTCTAAATGTGTACATCTTTTGATTTCCTGGGACATACAGAAGCAAAGATAACAGATTTTTTTTTTCCTTTGCTGCTCACCATTTGACACACTGTAAAATACTCAACTGCAATCAAAATACTTAAATGTGGAACAGAAAGCCATGTTGGTAAATATTTGTGACTAGATATGAAAAATATGTATATGTTATCTCTATACTCTGCCAAATCTTTTGGAAGTTTTAGATTGCTCATCGTAGCGTATAACGGTCATAAATCATCCATGAAGTCAGGACTTGAGCAAAAATCATAATGAGAATGTGCTCAGGTTACAGGAATTTATACTTAATTATATTTGAGAGAAAACATCTGTGAAAGAAACCTGATACAGTATTAGAATTTAAAATTCCATTTTTAAAACAAATATAGAAATAGATCATGTGGGAATTCAAAGTAGGTTATTTGTGATTTAACTGTAAACCAATTAGTCCTCTGGTGTTTAATAAACATTTCTGCTGGGAAGACTACTGTTCAAGACATTTATTTTAGTTATTTGGTATGTCGATTTCAGGATTATTTATTCACTTGAGGCATAAAGAAGTAAGTAGAATACCTAATGTGAGCTTAACTTTCCCTCTCTCTCTCTCTTTTAAAGAGTTCATGTCCCAAAATAAGCAGTCTCTATAACTCTTTCAGACCACAGTTAACTAATTATCTTCATGGCTGGAACACATTAACTCTTTCTTGTTTATAACGACAACTTGTAGAGTGATAGTCTGACTCTCTAATTCCATTTGCAAACTGACTATCAAGGCCTTCTCCGAAATCCAGTGCTGCACTGCAGCTGGAGCGCACAGGCAGCCTTTCCGAGTCAAGAGCAACGGCGGTAGCTCGTTCCTTATGTCATTAGAGTGATATGACGTATCTGGTCTCGCCAAGCTGCTGAGTGATTAAAGCGAGGGACCTGAAAAGGGGTGAATCGGAGAAGCGCTGCCTTATGTAAACCATCACTCTCCAAACTTCTAGGTTATGTGGACGCGTCTAAGTGTCCTCTTCAAAGGCATCTCTCAGCATGGCCACCAGCACGACAGAGAGAATGTTCAACTCTCTTTGTTAGTGAACTAACATTCCGATAGCAACTACACTGTCACTCATTCCTTCCTAGCCTTTCATTAAAACGGCTTCCCACGTGCCGCACCACCCATCTCCTATATGATCTGCTCTGCCTCCATCTTGCAGCTGCTTTCACACCAACAGACTCACCGAGGCTGCCCTGACAAGTTCTGCCGTGACTGGATCAGCTCTGATAGCCAAGGCTTCGTCCACCCACATCACACGTTCTCTGCATTCCCCTGTGACTCTTGTTGACCTGGTTCCCATTAACGGGGTTCCCTATCACAATTAAATTCACTACCACAATTATTCCTGCCTATTCTACTATCCCTTTCTTTCCTATTACCTTTTTCCGCTGTATATGCTAAAATGGAGACAAAGTCTTTTACATTCAATAAAAATTCTGAGTACTCACTCTGTGCTCCTGCATGTGAAGAAAGTCTTATGTTATTTCATTTAATGCACACAATACTCTTTAATAGAGGTTATTAGCCCCAGCTAACTGATGAGGACTTTGGAGTACAGAGTGATTAAATCACTTTGTTTAAAGTCCTAAGGCCAGGAGGGGCAAAATGAGTCAAACACAGGTCTTCAGATTTCTTAAAGGGGATCCACGTCCTGTAACTGATCCCCTAACTTTCTATAATGCCTCCTCATTCTACACTGTCTAAATATCACTACAAGATTATTTTTATTGGCTGATATTCCAATTTTAAACCATTACATGTATTTTCTAAAATAACTTAAATATTTGAAATGTAGCTGAAGATGTATTTGTATGAAACATACATTTCTTTGTATAATATACAGATAAAGATTTTATTTCCAAAGTTCTAAAAAGTTCCACTCTTGCAACATATCTTTTACCTAAAGGTTTGTTCCTCATTATTCCTATATCTACCTACATCTTTCAGAACTTTTCCTTTCCATACCTGGCACATTTGATTCAGTTTAGTCACTCAGTCACTCTGTGTGACCCCATGGACTGCAGCATACCAGGCTTCGCTGTCCATCACCAACTCCCAGAGTCTACTTAAACTCATGACCATTGAGTCGGTGATGCCATCCAACCATCTCATCCTCTGCCGTCCCCTTCTCCCCCTGCCCCCAATCTTTCCCAGCGTCAGGGTCTTTGCAAATGAGTCCGTTCTTCATATCAGGTGGCCTAAGTATTGGAATTTCAACTTCAACATCATTCCTTCCAATGAACACCCAGGACCGATCACCTTTCGAATGGACTGGTTGGATCTCCTTGCAGTCCAAGGGACTCTCAAGAGTCTTCTCCAACACCACAGTTCAAAAGCAGCAATTCTTCAGGGCTCAGCTTTCTTTATAGTCCAACTCTCACATCCACATGACTACTGGAAAAACCATAGCTTTGACTAGACAGACCTTTGTTGGCAAAGTAATGTCTCTGCTTTTTAATAAGCTGTCTAGGTTGGTCATAACTTTTCTTCCAAGGAGCAAGCATTTTTTAATTTCATGACTGCAGTCACCATCTGCAGTGATTTTGGAGCCCAGAAAAATATAGTCTATCGTTGTTTCTACTGTTTCCCCATCTATTTGCCATGAAGAGATTGGACCGGATGCCATAATCTTAGTTTTCTGAATGTTGAGTTTTAAAGCAACTTTTTCCACTCTCCTCTTTCACTTTCATCAGTTCTTCTTTGCTTTCTGGCTTAAGAGTGGTATCACCTGCATATCTGAGGTTACTGATATTTCTCCCGGCAATCCTGATTTCAGCCTGTGCTTCATCCAGCCCAGCATTTCGTATGATGTACTCTGCATGTAAGTTAAATAAGCAGGGTGACAATATATAGCCTTGACGTACTCCTTTCCTGATCTGGAACCAGTCTGCTGTTCCATGTCCAGTTCTAACTATTGCTTCTTGACCTCCATACAGATTTCTCAGGAGACAGGTCAGGTGGTCTGGTATTCCCATCTCTTTCAGAATTTTCCACAGTTTGTTGTGATCCACACAGTCAAAGACTTTGGCATAGTCAATAAAGCAAAAGTAGATGTTTTTCTAGAACTCTCTTGCTTTCTTGATGATCCAGCAGATGTTGGCAATTTGATCTCTGGTTCCTCTGCCTTTTCTAAATAAAGATTGAACATCTGGAAGTTCACAGTTCATGTACGGTTAAAGCCTGGTTTGGAGAATTTTGAGCATTACTTTGCTATGGTGTGAGATGAGTGCAATTGTGCGGTAGTTTGAACATTCTTTGGCATTGCCTTTCTTTGGGATCGGAATGAAACCTGACCTTTTCCAGCCCTGTGGCCACTGCTGAGTTTTCCAGATCTGCTGACATATTGAGTGCAGCACTTTCACAGCATCATCTTGTAGGATTTGAAATAGCTCAACTGGAATTCCATCACCTCCACTAGCTTTGTTCATAGCAAATATTAATCTGTTTCCTAAAGTTCCCTATTCTAGCCTCCTGCAACTCAGCTTAGTTTGAAATAGGAAAGGATTTCAATTGCATGTATATCTATTTTAAAGGCATATAATGGTCTATAGTTCTGCCAGAAATAATAAATACACTCTCTCACCATCCTGTGCCTTTTTATAAAACGCTATGCACAGTTTCTGGTATAAAAAAAATTCATTACTTGAAAAGAAAACAGAAAACTTTGGCATGGCAAAAATATCATATAGAACAGTGACAAAATGTGCTAAAATATCAAGATAAAGAACTCACACTGAATCCACAAGCTTCCTGACTAGAGCGATTATATTCATTCCTCTTGGTTTTCCCTCATGTTTCTCAGTCTTTTGTTCCACTTTTGCATAGGCTGCCTCTGGTGAATAAGAATGTGTGGGAATTTCTTCCTTCCCAACAATGAACCTAAAGAAAAGAACACAATGAGAGGCATTTTTTCACCTTAAAAAAAAAATCAGTGAGAAAATAAACTGATTTTGTTTATATACAAATACACTGTGAATAGAACCTTATCACTTGAAATAATATTTTCTGCAACTTATATAAAATCTAATCATCTTTTAAAAAAATAGCCTTTTGCAATCTGAATACTCAGAAACTGCTAACAGCTATTTAACAAATGCAGCATCTAAAAATCAAATTAACCAAGTGAATACAGCATGGCACCTGGATGAAGCAACTTTTAACTTAGGTCACCGCCTTTTTTAAGGTATTATGCACCTTAAAGTTTTTCAAACAGAAAAGCAGATGAACTATTAACTTGGATCTACTAATGAGTGACAGAATTTCTATTTTTTTCTCTAAAATGTACTGACAGCTACAACTGAATGCGTTTCTCGTCTTTCACTCTAAATTTATATCTAATGTCACTATAAGTCACAAAACAGCTACAATACAGTCGATGATCATCTACACACACACGAGAAACAGAGGGAAGTAAAGATGAGAAACAGAAGGTGTTAAGGTTCTGTGTCTTCCCCACATTATTTCATTAGAAAATCTTAAATTTGATGTCATTCTAATCTACTTATTTCTCTTGGGAAAAATCCAATATTTAGGAGAAGACATCATTCTTGTCTCATGAGAACTGGACTATGTTTTTCCAAAGACAGTACAAAGAAAACATGACCAACCATTAGATATCACTCATAGTATCCCTTACTGGAGTTTGCATCTCTGTTCTTTGTACCATCACCAAAAGAGCTGCTGCTCTTACAAAGAATAACTAAGCTTTCCTTAGTCAACTGTGCCTGGTGAACTTTCAGAAAACATGACAAAATAGAGATAAAACAGGAGATCGGTAACACTACACTAACATTCTGGAACATGTGGGCTATGACAAATTTAAATATTCTTAGGTTTGAGAAAATGGTTCCTATCAACAAGGGCAACCCATCTCCTTAAGACAAACTTAAAACATCTAGTTTATCAAATTGTAAGGAGAGTGCAATGAGATTGTTTGCCACCAGGGGGCAGCTGTGCCTCCTTGGTGACTGCTTGGCAAAGTGTGAATGGACAGTTTAGGATCTGTACGACTGCTCTTTAAGAAGACAAAACTGTGCTAAAACAGATACAATGTCATCTCTCATACCTTTCATAACACTGTCGCTATTTTGGCCGGGACTGACCATTCAAAGTAGAGCTCACTTCCTTGGAGATGCTACCCCTGCTGCAAGCCTCCTTTCTCTGTGCTCTCACAGCCCAGGGAACCCCTTCTTTACTATTATATCCAGTGCCCGGCATAGTGCGGGGCATGTAATACTTAGTTAATACACAGTGAATGAGTATAGTATTTAATCTGAGCAGTTATGACTATATGACAGGCACAGTACTGAGTACTTTACAAATATATCATTGAACCCTCACAGCAACACTATGAAGTAGGTACTGTAATTTCCATGACTTAGTTAACATGAAAAAGGCATCCCGTTAGAGCCAGAAATAATTGCAATTATTTGAACTTGCGATAATTTGACTCTAATGCCTGGATTCTCAGTCTTCAGGCTTTGTACACTAACTGCTTTGAAACTATAAGGAATCAGGCTTCGTCTCCTTTCAGAAGTCTGTTTTCAGAGTTCTGCCCTGGCGTTTCTCTCACGGTTCCATCCTTGACTCTTTCTATTCCCATAACGTCCACTGTTATCTGACAGAACTAGCAAGAGTTAATAACCATCTTTCCAGAATATGTTCCTATAATACAGAGAAAATGTTAAGTGCAAATAGTCCAAGTCAGTCCTTCATTATAAGCAGATTTGAAGAAAACACATACAAATATCAGGCACATTGTGAGTTATTGCAACAATTCTGGGAGTCTAAGGAAAGACTCAGGAATAAGGTAAAGTTTTCTTCTAGGAAGACCAACTTTTGATTTTGCTACCAACTTTCAGTTTAACAAAGAATTCGATACAGCCAGTGCAACAACAATAAAAAGATATTTTCTAATAAGTTTCATGATCTTTAATGAAACATATGACACAAAGAAATTACTGCTGTGTGTTATGATTCAGTTATTGTTACCAAAGAATTTCCACAACCAAAATATTCCATTCAATATTATAGAAAGTTTAATTTCCTAATGTGTGTGAAAATGCTTGATGAACTATAAAATTCAATCTAACCAACATCTTTACAGTATCAACTATGTGTCAATTACTGTGATAAGAGATGAACTACCAGGTGAAAAGAAGAGGCCAGTGACTCTAGTGAAGCTTATAATCCAAAATGTGTTTGATAACGCGTGAGTCCTGCCCTAACGAAGCCCATAATCTGGTGCCACACGATTAAGGACTTAGTTTTCCAGTAATTGTTCACGTGTAGCTTTGTCTTTCCAAGCTCTTTGAACAGAGAGTTCTTGTAATCTTCTTTAACAGCCTATAGTATAAGGCACACAATAGGCCCCCCAAATAGTGATTGACTGACTGGTTTACTTTTAGGAGGAAAACTAATAAATTACTCTGTTAGTGAAATGTCCACAAAGCCACTTTTGTAACTTTTAAAATTACTTGCAACTTAAAAGTGGAGTCATAAATAAATAATTATGTACAATGACATTACATGAAGGAAAAAAGCTAACTTGTAAATTTTCTAATCATAAAGGTATATAAAAGATGCAACTTACCTAAGTGCAGAGAATGTAAATCCTTTCAAACCATCTTTGCACCTAAAACAACAAAAATTTACAATAATAAAATGGTAACTTATTTTGAAATATAAAGCAGCAGTATTAAATAGCTATTAAAATTTTTCCTGAAAATGATTTTCTGTTAAGGTGAAATTCTTTTAGGACAGTGACCTGAGCAGTACAAATGGTCAAACAAACAAGCCATCTAACACAAAATGATTAAAATGATAATGCCTCCCCATGTCATACTAACAGAACTTAAAGCTTAATTCTCAGATTTGTAGGCTGAAGGAAGATTTAAATTAGATCTTCTATGGCATCCATGTGGACTTTAAAGGAAGGCTGCGAGTGGAGTATTTTTCATTCTACCCAACCCTGGGGGAGCAATTTGTTGTGAAGAAAAAGGCCACATACACCCGCTGGGTGTGTTTTATATACAGGTCAATTCAGGGTCCTGACTCCTCTTATTAATGCCGTGAGTACAGAGCAATGTACAGTTGGCAGGTACAAAAAGGCTTCATGTTTAGTTCAACAGTTTTAACTTCTGAGTAAGCCCAATCGGAACAGATAACGCAGCGTGAGGAACGCGGGTGGAAAAGGGCACAGAGAGAAGACTGCAAGTATCACTGAGCGTTTACCACTGCTGGACACTGCAGCCCTTTACATGTTATATCATGATTCTATACTCAGTTATATCCTGATTCTATAAGCAGGTGTATCTCCATGTCACAGCTGCGCAGAGGCCCCCAGCACGCAGCGATCTCCCAGAGCTCACAAAATAGATAGTAGTCAGAATTCATCTGACTTAAAAGTCACGGCTTTCTCTTACACCTCTTCCTAAAACAATGCATTCCTTTTAATTGGGGAAGACCCAAGCTACATGGCAATTAAAGGCAGGGGAAAAGGGAAGATTCTCTCATTGGTAAAAAGTATTTAAGCAAGGTTTTAAAATAGGGGCCTTACTATATACTGGTCTTAATGGTCTGCTCCACTATAGGTGTCATCAAGTTACCAGAGAATCTTTGTGTTTCTGGTATTAAAATTCCTTGGAGAAACTACAGATTGGTCATATAATGATTCTCTAACATATATTACTATTAGACACTGGGTATTCACAGACAAAAAGCATAGCCTTAAATCTAAATGGGCAATTCTATCTGTATGCCTTTACTATTAGACACTGGGTATTCACAGACAAAAAGCATAGCCTTAAATCTAATTGGGCATTCTATCTGTATGCCTTTTATATGAAAGGTCACAAAGGAAATGAACAAAAATATAAGAAATCTGTCTTGAAATTTTAAAATATACATTTTTATTGGAGGACATTATAGAATCTCAGGGAAAAAACTTAATCCATGGGCACTGAGATGTTTTAAAGAATTAAGAATTCAATTAAGCACTATAATCCACTTTGTGGTCATGTTAACAGTAAGAATGTAACCAGAGAATTTAGCTAACATACTACATAAGTATCTACCCTGTACAGAATGAGGGCAAAGGCAAAATAATTCATATGTTAAGCTAAAAATGTGCATGGGAAAATTACAGCATTAAAATTCTTCCAGTTATCTGTTTTCATCTGAAGAAAGTGTTTCTCAGTCATTTAAAACCCATAATTGAGTAATTTCTAGATAGATGGGGTGGTGAGGAGGTAGGCTGGGAGTCTATTGACTGGAAAACAGAGAGCAACAGATTGATTAAAAGATTATGTACAACTGGGAACAAATTTTGGTGTTGGTATGTTATTGTTAAAGGATAGCCATTTGTCTTTGTGCAATGCTAAATAAAGGATTCTGACAACTTGGTCTAGTCAGGATTGCATTATTTGTGACCTTAAACAATAAATCTAACTGCAGACCAAACATCAAAAAGTAGCTTTCAAATATAAAAGGGCATCCACAAATGAATTTGCAATTTCATTATGATGGAAGTTTGGTTCTTTCAGCAGAACCCTGTGGGAAGCACTTCATATTGATAAAGTCTTAGCATGGATTCAAAAGGGGCTATTCTTCTTTCCATTCATGTGTATAAGGTCTCTTAATGTAATTGAGGGTCAGATGTCTATGTCAAAAGGACAAAAAAGTAATTAATCCCAGAAAAAGAATGTTTAAAACAGCAATACTGGCCTGCATTCTGACATCAAAAGTATCGTCTGAGCCCTAATCTAACTATGAAACACTACAGAAATCTGTGTTAAATGTAAAAAGTATGATATAAACATAAAGATTTATACAAAAGAGATCCCATTAAAAGGCGCCTCACTATGAGATGGATCTGGTTATTATAATGTAAATCAAATCACATTCTTCATTCAGGTATTAGGGCTGGTTGATTTATTCCACAGACACTACTATGTCATGCCTACTATGTGCAAGCTCTGGTTTAGGCTTTAAGGATATAACAGTGGACAATACAGGGTCTCTGCTTTCCTACCACTGACATTTTAGACGCGGGAAGAGAGAGGATTTTTAAAACTAAGTATGTCATGTGGTGATAACTACTATGGCAAAAAGCAAAGCAGGAAAAGAGGAGAAACAGTATCAGCCTGGGCCTTTTGTGTTTGTTTTTAACCTAATGTGGTCAAGAAGTAGGCTTCCCTGGTGGCTCAGAAGGTAAAGAATCCGCCTGGCAAGGCAGGAGACCTGGGTTCGATCCCTAGAAGATCCCCTGGAGGGGGGAATGGCTGCCCACTCCAGTATTCTTGCCAGAGAACTGTGGCCCAGAAGGGCCTCTCTGAGGAGGTGGAGTTTGGTAATTTGATCAGAAACCTTACTGAATTGAGGGAAGGGCATTTCAGTTTGAAGGACGAGGACTCTACATGGTGTGTAAGGAGAACAGCCAGGGGTTAAGCTGGAGCGAAGCGGCGGTTAGAGATGAGGTCTCGGTATCAGTGGTAGGAAATGAGGGGGCGAGTGGTCTGCAGTTTCTGCAGGCACGGCAGGCATGGTAAGGACTTGGGCAGGTTCTCCGCAGAAGAGTGAAAAGAGCTGTCTTAAATTCTAAGATAATAGACTGGCTGCTGGTTGGAAAACAGACTACAGGAGGGCAAGGGTAGAATCTCCTCCTAATTAGGAGGAGAACGGTGCCTGCGGCTGGACCAGGCTGCAGTGGCAGACATGGACAGGAATGTCTCTGAATGCATTTCAAGACAGAGTGGGCAGAATTTCTAGATGGTTTAAATGAATGTGGGGTATGATAGAGAATTTACAAATTATTAAAAGATTTCTGGTTTGAGCGAATGGAAGGATAAAATATCCATTTACTGAAGCGAGGAAGACTATTAGAGAAACAGGTTTTGAAAAGAAAAATCAAAGTTCTGTTTCAGATGCATTAAGTTTGAGATGCATGTGAGCTGTAAATGGAAATGTTAGGGAAGCAAGCAGCTGGGTATGCAGATTTGAGTTCAAGGGAGAGGTCTCATCTAGGAATTAAGTGTCAATAAAGAAAATAAGAAAATGAGCATTTTTTATTCCTCCATTACTTGTAATGCAGAAAATCTCTTTCATAAAAAAAAAAAAACAAAAATTCATTTCGCTAATAAAACCATTCTCTAATACAAAGTCATTCTAAATTTTTTCATTTTTTGAGTGGGCATAAAAAGAATGCATTTAACTCATGTATACACAAATTCTCCTATTAAAGTTTGTGCAAATGGCATAAATAACTGAATCTACAGTTACTAAATCTCTACAATTGCAAGGTTCTGTGCTACCTATGATATAAAACAAAGCCAGGAGACAAAGAGGGGAAAAGAATTTGCAGCATTATATCAAACAACTTAGCTGATAAACAACTAATCATAGAGGGTCAGATTGGAATTGCATGCTATATATAAGAAAGAATTAAGAAGTTTGGTATTATTGTTATGAGAATACTACTTTTGGTAAAGTATTAATAGAAGGGAATCCACAAAGACAATTTTTTTCGATTAGAAATGCAAGTGTTGGTAAAAGAAACAGCTCTGCCTAGAAAGATTCTTTATTTCATTCTTAACTTCCATGAAATACTGGAAATGTCTCATGATATCTGGGATATATTTTTTTGAGATACGAAATATACTTCATTACAACATTGTACCAGCAGAGGTCACTAGTAAACCATTTTTGGAAGAATCTCTAGCTCTGATGTGATTTCACATTTTGTTGTACATTTTCCTGTAAAAACAAATTCATAGGCATGCAAAATATTACTTCTGAAAAAATTTTAGTTAAACTGCATTAAGTTCCCCCAAGTAAATATCACTAACATGAGACTTTTAGTGATAGGCGATACTCATGTTCCTATTATTCCACACAGTCATAAAATCTCTAAGAACCCCCTAACATTTGGCACCAACATAGAATGAAATGTGCTGTTTTATTATGTGCTTTCTAGTAACCTGAAAACACTGAGAACTATTTTGACTCCTACAATTTTTTGTCTAGTCAGTTTTCATTTATTTGATTAGATATAATAGACATAAAAGATACACTTTTATAAATCTCCTCTTAAACATTTCTAAAGCAGTGCATGATGCAATGGAACAGAAACTAGTCATAATCTGCCTGTCAACCTACAGCAAATCACTGAGGGCTCCATCTTGCCGCCTTCTGAAAGAGGGCTGGAAGTAAATAACTGCCAGAATGGCTCCTTAAATGATCTCCAATTCGGAAGTTTTATCACTTATTACCATTTTATTTACTGCCACTGTTATTATTTAAAATAATGATGGAAAATAAATGAATTATTCCAAATCATTTATAAATAATGATTTTGCTGTCAAGAATTAAAAAGAAATAAAACATATGTACAAACCCTTGAATTTATTTTGAGAATACTGGCTGCTACTAATATTATTACATTTGCTTATTGCTTATAAAATTTACACACAGAACTTACTCCTGCAAAGACTGAAAGATACCTTCTCTTTTTTTAACTGTAAGATTACAAGACCAACTACCGCCATAAATATATATATGGTATAGAAAGACCCGTAAGAAACACTGCTACGTAAAAGAAGTAATTCTATAATCTCAATGATAGAAGGTTACATTTTGGATATATTAAGCATCAATGCTAAAATATTATCAACGATAAAACATAAAGTGCTGTTTCTGTATACATACAGAATGTTATAGAAAGTGATCAAAAGTATACACCCCAAACAGTCACTAGCAGGCTACCTACTGGAGTGCGTGTTTAGTCGCTCAGCTGTGTCCAACGCTTTGCGACCCCATGGACTGTGGCCTGCCAGGCTCTGCTGTCCATGAGACTTATTTCCGTGAAAGAATACTGGAGTGGGTTGCCATTTCCTCCTCCAGGGCATGGGTTAAAAGACATGAAGAAAGAATATAACCTTTTACTCTCTATATTCATATATCATTTAAATTTTCTATAAGTATACATTTATATATTATTTGGGCTTCCCTGGTGGCTCAGAGGTTAAAGCGTCTGCCTCCAATGCGGGAGACCCGGGTTCGATCCCTGGGTCGGGAAGATCCCCTGGAGAAGGAAATGGCAATCCACTCCAGTATTCTTGCCTGGAGAATCCCACGGACAGAGAAGCCTACAGTCCACGGGGTCGCAAAGAGTCGGACACGACTGAGCGACTTCACCTACCTATCACCTACCTATATATTATTTGTATAGTTTGTTTAATTAAGAACATCAATATCTGAACATTTAGGAACAAATTAAACACTGTAAGTTATTTGTCTCTATTTCACCAACATCTTGGCAGAGAATGTGAAAGTCAGTCAACTTCACTAATACTGCTATAAAAGTTTTGCTAGAAGGCAAAAAATTAATAACTAAAACAAATGATGTAGATAGAATTTTCTGAAATTATGATCCCAAAGAACATGGATAACTAGGGGACTACAATGACAAAAAGAAACACTGAGTAAGTATCATGTCAGAGTTCTTTTGTCCTTTTTTTTACTCATTGAATTGGTTAGAAGGAAACTCACATATTGGTTAAACATTATAGCATCTCTGCTTATTCACTCAACATTTACCAGGCATCTAACATACAGAAGACACTGTGCTGCAGATCATTTGAGTAATGCAAAGATAAATTATATACTATCTCATATCATTAAAAAAGGCATCTGCAAAGTTATATGTATCTTTGTCAAATAAATGAAAATAATCTTAAAGTTCTGACACAATTTCTTGTATCAAGAGTGCTAAGAGCTTGATTACTTTATTTCTACTTTATGAGTTCAGCTTCAAATTTCTTTAGTCCTGCATTTTCTCTCCTTAAATTGTTTGATTTGAGAAAAGCAGCAGGGCTCTACTTACACTTATGATGGGATTATGTCCCAATACGCCCATCTTAAGCTGTAAGTGAAAGAGGAGAGTGAAAAAAAACTCAGCATTCAGGAAACTAAGATCATGGCATCTGGTCCCATCATTTCATGGCAAATAGATGGGAAAACAATGGAAACAGTGACAGACTATTTTTGGGAGCTCCAAAATCACTGCAGATGGTGATTGCAGCCATGAAATTAAAAGACACTTGCTCCTTGGAAGAAAAACTATGATCAACCTAGGCAGCATATTAAAAAGCAGAGACATAATGACATGTTTTAATATAAAACAAAGGTCCGTCGAGTCAAAGCTATGGTTTGTTTTTCCAGTGGTCATGTATGGTGGTGAGAGTTGGACTGTAAAGAAAGCTGAGCACCGAAGAATTGATGCTTTTGAACTGTGGTGTTGGAGAAGACTCTCAAGAGTCCCTTGGACTGCAAGGAGATCCAACCAGTCCATCCTCAATGAAATCAGTCCTGAGTATTCATTGAAAGGACTGATGCGAAGAACTGACTCATTGGAAAAGACCCTGATGCTGGGAAAGATTGAAAGCAGGAGGAGAAGGAGATGACAGAGGATGAGATGGCTGGATGGCATCACCGACTCGATGGACCTGAGTTTGAGTGACTCCGGGAGTTGGTCATGGACAGGACTGTGTGCTGCACTCCACGGGGTCGCAGAGTCGGACATGACTGAGTGACTGAACTGAACTGAAACTATAATTTAGTAACTGAAACTGGATCAACAACTACAGATTTTGAATGATATCTGTATCATAAGAATGTCAGAAAAACTGAGATGGGATTAATTTAAAGATTTCATTTTAGCTCTTTTTAAAAAAAATCTTCAGTGTTCTAATTACATATGTACACTCCAACAGGTTAAATCAATCATTTCAATTTACTACTCGGAACCTGGAATGTGCAATTAAGATACACTACTTTGCTTAAATATACACAACAGGTTTTTTCCTCTTAGGTCTACTATTATTTTAAGAGTAAAACAGACTCAGAGAGTTTGGTTTCAGCCAGCATACGGCACTTAATATGAGAAAACAAAATAACAAATATTACGGTCCTACTTTAAGAAAGCTCATACACAAAAATCTTAAGTTGGAACAGCAACAGATGAAGAAATTTGTGGAAGATTATTTTGTTTGTTCGTGAACACATCATAGACCTTCCAAACAATTTTTAACTGTTTTCTTTAAAAGCGATTTTCCCCACTGCATTAAAAATATTATTTTTTATTTTGGTAAATGTTTTACAGTACATTTATTTCACATAGAATGGAACACTGGTGCTTAGCTTTGTTCTCAATAACCTAAGGAAAGTTGGTGAAGCAAGGCAGCAGTTATGGGTAATCAAGTGTGATTGTAAGTCCCCAGATGATTATTGTGTACTTTTTTCTAGTATGTCTTGAATATAAATTGGAAACATTTGGATTCAAAATTACAGTAACAACTCCAATAGAATCATATTTCTCCTTAAACTTGGAGAGGCTGGAACTGTTTTTGCTTTAAAATCTAAACTAAGGAAGGTCATGCTCCAAGCCTTCTTCAATTGCTAAGAAACCAAGAATCACCTTCAGACTGTTTCTAAAAGAAATGTTAATTAGGATGAATCGCCCTCTCAAAATGAACTAGTAATAACAATACTTGCTGCTGTTCATTTCAATCCTGCCCAACTCTGTGCGACCCCATGGACTGCAGCACACCAGGTTTCCCTGTCCTTCAGTATCTCCTGGAGTTTGCTCAAATTCATATCCATTGGACTGCAAGGAGATCAAACCAGCCAATCCTAAAGGAAATCAACCCTGAATATTCATCAGAAGGACTGATGCTGAAGTTGAAGCTCCAATACTCTGGCCACCTGATGGGAAGAGCTGACTCACTGAAAAAGACCCTGATGCTGGGAAAGATTGAAGGCAGGAGGAGAAGGGGACGACAGAGGATGAGATGCTTGGATGGCATCACCAACTTGATGGACATGAGTTTGAGCAAGCTCGGGGAGATGGTGAAGGACAGGGATGTTTGGCGTGCTCCAGTCCATGGGGTCACAAAAAGTCAGACACGACTGAACAACAAACAATACGTCCACTGAGTATTGCGTCAGCTAGTCAAACTTTAAAATACGTGTATAAGAAGCAGATTTTACTTCCATCGACCTAAACTGTTTGCAGTTCCTAAGGAAATGGTACACGTTTACACTTGCCAAATTAACAATAGGCAAAAACCAAATTTAGGAGCAAAATTGTGTTTTCCATAAATCCAAGGAAAAACTTACCAAGTTTCTTAAAATCACACCATTGCTATGGACAAAAATTATTTACATTAAACAAAAATTCTAACCACAATACTGAACCAAACTATTTTTAAAGACCTTAAGACTGCCAAGTATTTTCATTTCTTTTCCCCTCCTATAATGGTTGGAAAAAAGATTAAAACAAAGGTTTTCAATGATATAGGATTTCTGAATCAATATTAATTTATTTTCAAATACACATCAGTATCTATGTCATTAAAATAATACAGCAATTGGTTTGCATACTGAACAAAATGAGCAGCTGTTTAGGCTATACTTTTTCATGAAGTTATGCTTATTTAATATCAAAGTTCACATCTAAAATGAAATATGCTTCTTTGAATAATGGAGCAAAAACACTATTTTGGAAGCTTTTGGAAAACTACAGTTTTATGATTAACTGAGGACTACAGAGTACCTAACTCTAAAAGAAAAGCCTTCATTTAAAAACTCCAGCTTACTTGATTCATCTCAAAGATGACGGACTTGTGTTATGTATGACAAAAATTGGGCAAGTTAAAATACTGGAATCTTGCTAGACTATAAATGGTACTAGAAAAATGAAATACTGGAACTAAAGTAATCTAAGAGACTTAAACTGTAAGATTAAGAAACCAAGGCCTGAGGAGATTAAATGATCTGCCCCCAGACAGATTCTGGTCTAAGACAGCATCATACACAAGGAAATCTGTTTCTATCCCAATAACTCACTCTCTGTGCTTGCTGGGGTCTCACTGGGGAGAAGAAATACCACAGGGGGGATGAGGGACCCTGGGCTGTAGGAGGTAAATCACAAATCACCTGAACGGAAGGAGAGAGCAATATTCCTCCAATTAAAATCATGCAAAGATTTTACAAGGGACAGAAGAGCATGGATAGCGAGGAACCAAAATCCTCCCAGTGAAACGTGATCGGCCTGGCTTTCTTCAAGACTCTTTGCTGTCTTCTCTTACTTACCTCCCTCTTCACAAGAGTGATTTTTTACATAAGTCTCTCCAAAACTTTGAGAACAATCACAATTGGTATTAAATCTGCCAGTGTGAGCAACTTGAATTCCAAAAGCACCTCACTTCTTTACATGAGTACGAAAAACAGGCCTGGAACGAAGCTGTGTTGTGTTTTCTATCATACACCAAATAAGAAATGGGACTTCTGAAAGAGATTCATGAGATTACTTCTCCCTTATCTGTCTCTCAGTAGCAAACTGTATTAGCAGTTACTTTCAGATACATTTCACACTCTCTCACCTCTCTCATCTTGATTACCCTGGTCCTTCCACATGCAATCCATTCTTCAACCACTCTCCTTATTTAAGAGGATTGCTACCAAGTTCAACAGGAATGACAATTTTCCCCACAATTGTATATGACTCTTTCTCAAACTTCGTTTGCTTTTTGTATATTTTCGGCAGGTTTTATTTGGCTCTCGCTAATGTGACAGCTAGTCAATCTTAAGGGAAATACTGAATACTCATTGAAAGGACTGGTGACGAAGCTCCAGTATTTTTGTCATCTAATGTGAACAGACGACTCACTGGAAAAGTCCCTGATGCTGGGAAAGATTGAGGGCAGAAGGAGAAGACGGAGTCAGAGAATGAAATGGCTGGATGGCACCACTGATGAAATGGACATGAACTTGGGCAGACTTCGGGAGATGGTGAGAGACAGGGAGGTCTGGCGTGTTGCAGTCCAAGGGATCACAAACAGTCGAACAGAACTGGGCGTCTGAACAACAACAACATGCTACTAATTTCCAAAGTTATCTATTCCATTTTACAAAATGCATGTTTCCATATGGCATTTTTTGTGTTCATATCTCAGAAATCAAGAGCAGTTTATAGCGTTTATGTCTTCAATAATGATGCTGGGAAATATTTTGGATCTTGTTATTACAGCATTTGGCCTTCCTAGGTGGCTTAGTGGTAAAGAATCTGCCTGTCAGTGGAGGAGCCTCAGGAGACGCGTGTTTGCCTGTCAGTGGAGGAGCCTCAGGAGACGCGTGTTCGATCCCTGGTTCGGGAAGATCCCCTGGAAAAGGGAATGGCAACCTACTCCAGTATTCTCGCCTGGAGAATACCATGGACAGAGGAGACTGGCAGGCTAAGGTCAATGGGGTCACAAACAGTCGGACACCACTTAGTGATTAAACAACAACAAAACTGCAATATTTACTGTGTAATTAAGGTATCTAGAAATATAAATTAATAGACCACATAATCAGGAAAGGTTAGGTCAGTGATTCTCAAAGCATGGACCACCTGGAACAGCATCAGCATCAGATCGTAAAAACTTGTTAGAAACTAAAATTTTGGTTCGCATCACAGGTCTCCTGAATTCAGAATCTTAAGAGTGGGGTCCAATAACCTGTACATTCTGTATTTTAACAAAACCTCCACATGATTCCAGCACATGCTCAAGCTTGAGAACCATCAGGTCAGGTTATGTTGCAATAATAGAATTTCAACAGTTTGAACAACAAAAGGTTATTTCTTGCTCATGCTAAATATCAAACAAGAGTTGGCTAAGTCTCAACTACATGTCATCTTTATTTTGGACTTTAGGGCGATGGAGAAACATCTATTCAGATCTGCTGAATTGTCAAAGCAGAGAAAAAAAGAATATAGGACACTGTGTTCTGACTCAAAGCTTCTGCTCAAAAGTAAACATAAATCATTTCCACTCATATTTTATTAGCCAAAGCAACTCTAAGGCCAGGCATGATGTTAATAGGTCAGTGAGTATAATGGTTCCCCAGGGAGAGACAGCAAAGGGTTTTAAACAATAACACAGCCTACCATAACACGCCAAGCATATTACTGTTGAAGATCAATTGTATTTGTTTACTATATTTAACGAAATTCAAGGCGCAGATCCCCTTTCCTCCCAAATCCTACCATCACTTAGTCTTTTACATAATAACTTCAATGTTTCACTTTACGTATGATAATTCTTAAAATCTGTTGCTGATTTCAGAAACAGGCTTATCTACAACATATTAATTAGTATTTTATGTATATGCATAAGCAAGTGTGCATGCATTCTGAGCTCCTTTTTGTTCTAATTACTAAAGCATTCAGGAATTTCACATTGTTCAGTTTTGTATCCCAAGTGCGTACATCAGTGCATAGCATATAGGCCTCTCAATAATTTATGTTGAAAGAAAGAAATTTGTATCTGTCTAGTATCTGAAAACACTACTTTTGAGTAATTATATTTCTAATTGGGTATCATGTTTCTTGGATTCATTTTTTAACAGCAATTCTAAGCTTTTTAAAAATATTTAGTATCTAAAAATGTGTTTAAAATCAGCTACCCCATTACATATTAACAACTCCCAGTGTTCAGCCTTAATATAAAATTTTATTAGTTTTTTCACTGATAATTTGGCATGAATTGACACTTAGCCATAAATGTGCATAAACAGGGGTCTAAAAAGGAGTCTCTAATCTTTTCTGAATGAGGAACTATCTTTTAACACCCAAATGAAATATAACAGTGACTGGAATATAAGGCTATCAAGTCCAAAAGGCAGGAATGGGAATGCTGCTATAGACATGTTTATACTGAACTAGAAATTATAACGGAAAAATGGGGGTTTCCAAGGAAGTGCTAGTGATAAAGAGTCTGCCTGCCAATGTAGGAGATGCAAGAGATATAGGTTCAATCCCTGGGCCAGGAAGATCCCCTGGAGTAGGAAATGGCAATCTGCTCCAGTATTCTTGCCTGGGAAACCCCATGGACAGAGAAGCCTGGCGGGCTCCAGTCCGTGGGATGGCAAAGAGTCAGACACGACTGAGCAACTGAGCATACGAAAGAGGTGAGACTATAAGGTTCATAGGTCGGGGCATTACCCACACTCATTCATGCAGTTAAACATTTCACCAATATTTACTCTGAGTCGACTATGTACCAGATAGGTTGTCAAGCGCTGGGGACAGCCAGTGTCCGCGTTCTCCAGGAGCTCGCGACCCAGAGGGGTATACACAGAAGCGACAAGGGCTACCGCATTGTAGGGAGCACTTTAACATGCAGCACCCAGTGCTCAAGGAGCACAAAGGAGGGCTGTCGAAGCCCGGCTTGGTCATGGCAGGCTACCCAGAAGAGAAGAGGCATTTAAGACGGCACATGCAGGCAGAAGGGGAGGAAGAGAGCCGAGAGGGACAACCCATGTGAGACTAGACAAGGGAGAACACTGCTGGGACTGAGGAGGCTTGACGTGAGTGGCAATGGAGATAAGCAAACAGCAGAGGAGGACTTGGCACAGGCCAAACATATCAAGAACGAGTTTGAGGGATTTCCCTGGTGGTCCAGTGGCTGACTCCAAGCTCCCAATGCAGGCGGCTTGGACCGATCCCTGGCCAGGGAACCAGATCCCACACGCTGCGACTGGGAGTTCGCACATCACAGCTGAAGACTCCACACGCCACAGCAAAGACTGAGCATCCCACGCGCCACAGCCAGGACCGAGCTGGCGCAGGCAGATCAATTAATTCTAAAGAATGAGTTTGACAGGGGCTCTGTATCAACCTAGAGGGGTGGGATGGCAAGGGAGACGAGAGGGAGATCCAAAGGGAGGGGACTTATGTATACCTGTGGCGGATTCAAAACAACAAAATTCTGTGAAGCAATTGTCCTTCAATAAAAAAATAAATTAATGAAAAAAAAAAAAGAGTTTGAACTTTACCTCTAAGGCAAAAGGCCCCAAGTCCCAGAAAAGTGAAAGTGGCTCAGTTGTGTCTGATTCTTTGTGACCCCATGGACTATACAGTCTATGGAATTCTCCAGGCCAGAATACTGGAGTGGGTAGCCTTTCCCATCTCCAGGGGATCTTCCCGACCCAGGAATCAAACCCAGGTCTCCTGTGCTGCAGATGGACTCTTTACCAACTGGGCTATCAGGGAAGACATGACCGGATCTGTGTTTAACAAAGATATTCCAAGTGTAGCTTTCATGACTTACTATTGAATCCCATCTCGTTGCTTATTTTTAAACTGCAATCTCACTTAATAGCATTTGTTTGAACTTTTTAAACATCAGCTTAGAAACTGAATTCTGTTGAAAGCAACTGATATTAAAGCCATCTAAAAAGTTATACTGCTCTTTAAGATAATAGATTAAATTACACATCAACTTTAAGACATTTTAATACATTCTACAGATTAACAAATTGGTTTTAAAATGACTCTTTTCAAAACTAAATTGAGGCCAAAAAGTATCGAACTTTAAAATATTATAAAATTCAAGTAATTAATACCAGTTAAAAGCCAAAAAAAAAAAAAAAAAACCCCCTCTATTTCTTGCTTTGCAATCAGGAATTCATCTAGACTATCTCTGCCAAAGAAAGTAACCTCACTTGCAGCATCCATAATGTATCTCTAGATATTGCTCTGTCTGCATACAATTAATAAAGTCACAGAATTTATTTACTATTGGGAACAGAGAAAGATGCTGAAAACCAAGACTGCCAATAAGGCCCATCAGATTGGAGAGATATATACCTTTGTGTAATTAACGCCCCATCCAGTTCTCTTGTTACTGTGCTTTTCTTCCCAGTCCATTCCTAACTCTGAATATTCAGACACTCATAAGTTTTCCTGCCATTGGCTGCAGTTTATTCAAACTTCTCTCGCAGGTTATAGGAAAACTCTGTTGTTTTCGAAGTGCTCTCGGTTTTTATGAACAGGTTCCTTCACAAAAGTCCCTTCTATCAGGATGACATGAGAAATCTTGAGTCTGATGACCCTTATCAGCCTTGTAGTTCCAATTCTGTGGATCTTTTTGTGGCAGAGTTGGGCAGGGGGAAGGAAGATTAGGATACTGGTTACAGGAATAACCTGATATTTTTGAAAACTGTAGAAAAAGATGTTCGATTTTTCCTTCAAGCTTTATAAGAAGTAAAATTCTACCAAGGTAGAAAATGAGAATAAAAAGTTTTATCAAACTTTTGGAAAAAAACAAGTTTTTTGAATATACACATAAAATGTGACAACAGATTTATATGCAAACAGTCACACTTATCTTAAAAACAAAACAAAATCCTCTCTAACCAGCCTAAACTAGGAACAGGGAGGAATTAAAGGTCATCCAAAACTATTGGGAAGGCCCATATTCTTTCAAAGGCTTCCACTGTAAAATACAGTTCAGTAAACAAAAACAAAGCCATCTGGAAAGTATTTCTTAGATATTGATCCTGTGACATTGATAATTTCGAAATGCAGGAGAAAGAAAACACAGCTACTCCTACTTGGCCAATGTTCCATTTACTTTATCAGAGCCAACAACATTAATGACTTAGAACAGTCTTAGGGTTATCATGAATTTCGGTCTTAAGGTTATCATGAATTCCAACAGAAAAGATCAGTCATCCACAAATAGGTCAGTAGATAAATATGGCCTGATATACTGAGAGGTTAATTCCTTTCCTTCTAGTGAGCATTCTCCCATTTTAGACTTCATAATTGATTAGACCAAAGACAGGCTGAGAATCTCATTTTTAATTCTGGCTCTTTCACTAAATAGTTACAAGATCTTAAAATGAAACTTATGTTTCTCATCCTTCTTCTAAATATAAAACAAAAAGATAGAATTGAATGATCCTGAGGATTCCTTACAACTTAAAAATTCTGATACAGACTATTACCTGCAAATTTTTATGATTTGCTCCAACTTGATACAGTTGCATTCTGCTTCTGGGTTCTCAAATTTAAATATAATTCAACCAATACTAAACTGATATGAAATGGGTTTAAACATTCAGTTTGAGGGGCTACTGAAGATATCTCTCTATAGATATTAAGAAAAATATTATAAAATTAACATTCTATCCAAAGTAAAGTACCTTCTAATATAAATGGACAAACTAAGTACTCAAATGTTCAAAATTATATTTTTACCTTCAGATAGCTTATCTATTTCTATGTGCGTGCCCAGTCACTCAATTGTGTCTGACTCTTTGCGACGCTATGGACAGCAGCCCACTGGCTGGCTCTTCTTTTCCATGAGTTTTTCAGGCAAGAATACTGGAGTGGGTTCCCATTTCCTCCTACAGGGGATCTTCTCACCCAGGAACTGAATCTGTGTCTCCCATGCATCCTACACTGCAGGCAGATTCTTTACCACTGTGCCACCAGGGAAGCCCACCTATTTCTATATTAGTCTAGTAATTTCTATATGTGAAAATTACCTGAGATCTGTTGAACTAAGTACAGCAAATAACTGAGTTCTGTTGAAATAAGAATAGAACATTTTGCTTGTAGTACCATCTGTGGGCTTCCCAAGTAGCGCCAGTGGTAAAGAACCTGCCTGCCAATGTAGGAAACATAAGAGATGCAGGTTCAATTCCCAGATGGGGAAGGCCCCTTGGAGGAGGGCATGGCAACCCACTCCAGTATTCCTGTCTGGAGAAGCCCACGGACAGAGAAGCCTGGCAGGCTACAGTCCATAGGGCTGCAAAGGGTTGGACACAACTGAAGTGACTTTGTATGTACCATCTATATTTGTTATAAGCTGACTTTCTGCAATATGCTCCTGCTTTACAAGTTTTGAAAGGTGGAACATACTCATGCAATACTTTATAGGAAAATATCTTAGACTATTTAATATATCTATGTTCTAATCTCTAACAAGAAATCATCTTAAAACATTTAATGAGCCTACATTAGAAATGCTTAAAAATATATTAAAGATACTACCAAGATCACACATACATGTATTTAGGATTATAGATGCTATTTCTCAAAGATGAGCAAAACTGATGTACAGGCACATCTAAGTAGCTCTAATTAAATATTAATTCTTTGCTTAAATACCATTCTAGCTAGTGTCCATTGGGTCAATTTCCCTGATGGCTCAGAAGGTGAAGAATCTGCCTGCAATGCATGAGACTCAGGTTCAATCCCTGGGTTGGGAAGATCCCCTGGAGAAGGGCATGGCAACCCACTATAGTATTCCTGCCTGGAGAATTCCATGGACAGAGGAGCCTGGTGGGCTACAGTCCATTGGGTCACAAAGAGTCGGACACGACTGAGTGACTAACACTTTTATTTTTCATTAGTGAATATCCCTTGTAATTTTATATGTTCCTTTGCATATGTAAACTGAAATGCTGCTAAGTCAAAAGCAACAATATTATTTAAAATACAGAAAATAATCTTCTGTTCAGTGCCACATAATTAGGGTCCCTGTGGAGGCTGGCAGTAGGGAAAGTGGGAGGAAAACTAAAATCCAAACTGTCTTGGTTTTTCTCACTGGGACTGGATGAAAAATGTATTTTGTCTTCCAACAAGTTTGTATGTATGGGCTACATTTTAGGTTTTCAGTATCCTGCCAGACAAACTTCTAATACACATAGTGATTTTTTGGCAACAATGCATCAAAACTCTACATTTTCAGAGTCGGTCCAGTGCCCTTTCCTAAAACATATGGTCACCTAACAGCCAAGTCGCTTGAGAGGTAGGCTTTGACCTCGTGGAGCCTGTAGCGGTTGCTAGCACTTAAATACAGGAATTTACTTTTGACTTCAAGCCATGCCTTGTTCTGCATCTCATTTTTTTTTTTTTTTTCTTCAGAAAATAGGAAGGGGATTCAAACTCCAGAGGCAAAATTCCAAGAGGTTAAAGAGGAGGGAGAGTCTAGTGAAAACACAAAAGACAATTGCACAGCAGGACAGAAGAAAATAACAGTCTTGTATCCAGTTTGAAATAAAATTACCTAATGTATTAGTAACACTTTACAGACTTTTTTAGTAGAAAAATTGTTGGGGCCTGAACATGGAGACAAGGGGGCTTCTCAAATATCCATTCATTTAAATAAAACAAAAAATGAAGGAGAGGTTAAAGATGACTTGCTCTAGAAATACAACAGATGCTTCTTAGAATTCCTTAAGGGGGAAAAAAAAAGATTTCTTCAGAAATCAGTGCACTTACAAATCATATTTTATGAATGTCTTGCCTAGCTTTCTGTAACATGAGGACAGGGAGCTGAAAATGAATTTATTTCTCTAGAGTTCATTCACTCCTGCTACTAATTCTACACTTGAGGCAGGTCAGAGTATCTATCACAAGACAAGACATTTGGACCTTTCTGAAAAAGTTAAGTCAGAAAGGTACAAGGTAGGAAGATACTGGTGGAACCAGAGAGAGACATGGCATGGAGCAGAGCATTCGGGAGCTAATAAGTGAAGCAGTGGAGATGGGGAGGAAAGCTCTGAGGGAAATGGGCAGAGATTGTTTAGGGCTAAATCCTTTGATTGTTCATTTCAAATAAGGCGGGATTTAGCCCTGAAGGTTGCAGCATTAACTCACAAATTCACAATTAGCATTTTTGCTTTGCCTACCAGGATAGGGAGTCGTTGGCAAAATAGTGGGAGCTGGGCCCTGAGGGAATGTGGGAAAGAAAATCAGACAACGAGAAGGGTTTCATTTTTAGCGTTCAGCAGCTTTCAGACTGGCAAGTTTTGCTGACATTTCTAGCTTGGGAGGGGAAGGCTTCCTGAATTACTGCCACACCCATTCCACCCACTCTAAAGACTGGTCTGGAGATCTATATTCCCCAAAACAGTACAAAATACATCTCATAAATCTCATATCTGGTATCCTTGTTTAAAAATACTCAAGTTTCCTTTACTTTTGCTAGGACACTTGAGACCAACTCTATCTACACCATTAGCATAGAAATCAAACACCCAAAGTAAACAATATTAACCAAACAATGTCTGGGGAGAAAACAGACAAACAGTAAGAAGGGACCTGAATAAACTAAAAGGACATTAGCTAATATACCTGGTCCTCTGTTTCTTCCTCTGTAAGACAGGAGGAGGAATAATTTAAATAACATAAATGCATCGATCAAGAGCAATGCCTGGAACAAGACCGGTATTCAGTACAGGTTAAGCTCCTTTCTCCTTTTCCCTAGGGTTTTTTTTTTGTTTTTTTTTTAAACAATTTACGGTTTTCTCCTTTTTCCTCCCTGGTGTTTGGAACTTTTTTCTGAATCTATAGTCTCAGCCTTTAAAAATCTATGTGCAGATTCCAAAGGGTGATATCCATTTTATGAACAATATTATATATTTGTTCTATTTTTCTTTATAACCATAGTCTTTTAGAAGGACTAAAGACTGGTAGAACCACAAATATCAATGAACAAGGGAATGAAAAGATCTAAAATGATATAAAAATAGCAAGGAATAAAGGATCCTAGGAAAGGACAGTACCTGTGAAGTCAGTTACGGTCAAGAAGATTAAAAAGACCTCTGACTAACAACATGGGTAGGTAATAACATCTATATGGTGTTTCATTTGATCCTCACAACATTCATTTTAAAGATAAAAAGACAGGTTTAGAAAGTAATCTGGTCAGGATTGTTCAGCTAATAATTTATTAGAGAAGGAACCAGAATGAGAATTGAAGACTTCTAAATCTAAGACTTTATGCAGTTCAACATAATCACAAAAGTAACTACAGCTTACTTATAAGTGACTTTCTAAAGATTAAAACTAATAGAGTGGTAATACGATGCGTGGTACAACTTTGTTTTCTTCATTGATACTAGAATCATGAAAACCTGATAGAAATCCACAGTAAGTTAATGTCACCAAACTGTAATTCTAGGGAGCGCCAGGGAGTTGATATTGATCAACTGAACCCAACAAGACTGAAATTAGCAAGATATATTTTAGTCCTGGTATATAATTTTGAAGGGGGCTTTTCTTCTAAGGATTATCATTAAGAAGGAAGCAATCATAAGTGATATTTTAAAAATAAACTGATAGGTCACCTGATACAAGAAAAGTATTTTATAGCTGAGAATCCACCTAGAAGAAACCATACTGAGACTTTTGCAGATGTTTCTTCAGGTGCATATAATTTGAAGCTGAGAAAAACTGAAGTCTTTGTTAAAAAAAGAAAATCAACAAAAATCTGTAGTCTAACAATAATGACAGCTAATGACTTTTTTTTTCAGAAAATGTTATTTTTTAGAACTTTTTTTAAGTTTATGGGATTGTGAAGAAGGCTATGAAACAATTTTAATAATAAACAGAAGAGTTTGATAAGTCATATAAATCAAAACTAGATATGAAAGTGTTTACATGTTGGTGAATAAAATAAAAAAGCAAAAATTAATGGAAAGATTTAGGATATGACCATAAATCATAATTTACCACAAATCATATGCTAAGTGTGAACAGGAATCAATCTCCTCACATTAAGGGGTTGTAACTTCTGAATTAGAAGTTCTAAAAGAAAAGTTCTGTTATAAGCTGTAGGACAGTCTACTGAGTTCTACTGATTTGGCTAATTGAAAAGTCTGAGTAATTTTTAAAACAATATAATTCTTCCTTAAAACTAGCCATTTTTTAAGACCAATTTTGGAATTTATAATCCTATCAATATAAACATTTAAGCATAAACAGTGATTTTTAACATACAAATCTAAGTAAATTTCTTAGAAACTTAGAAAAACAAAGAATTTAAACTGCTTAAGACTCAGATCGGCATCTTAACCAGAATTGTCTTTTCAGTCTAGATGCTATCTGAAATCTAGACGTCCAAGAGAAAAACCTCAAACAGCTGGAATCCAGCTTAGATACACAAAATAAATCACTTCTGACTGCAATCCACTCTGAAAAGCTCTCATTGGGTTTCCACAAGCAACAAAACAAACAAAACAAAGAAGGTTAACACTAGTATACTGGGTTTACTAATTGTGCAGCAGGAGAAAAAATACAAAAGCAACAAAAGACAGATCAGAGCTCTGTGAGGTCCATGACCATCTGTTCAATATATTTGACCCTTAAGGTCAGAATTTTGTTCCTGATATACTTGTGAAATAAAGATATAGAAGGTGTTCTCATTCTAGTTCAAAGTCTTAAATCATTCATTGAAAATTTAAGTCATTTAAAATGTGTCAGTTGATAGAGTGTGTATAATGAACAAGTTAGGTAAATATCCATATTCAGACCTTTAAACAGAGTAGCTTCTTTAAAAGAGTAGATTCTTACCCTCCCCTGAAAGTAAACAAGGTTTTACTTGGCTACCCTGTATTCCAGAGCACACTGTCTTACAGGAAAGCAGAGTATTGATCATGACCCTTAGTTTCATGTATTATTTTTGAAATGTACACCATACATAAAATTCTTTACATTCATGAAAAGTTTTTACAATCATGAAATCCAAGCTGTGAATTAAACATGCAGTATGCTTAGAAAACTGTGTGCAGTTTACTGTTATCTTCAGTGGGAAGAAAATGCCTTTCCAATGAAACATGCTTTCTTCCAAAATACTTTTTTTATATAATAAAACTCCCACAACCATGTGAAATAAGATATAGTATGTCTTCCACACTTTAAAAGGGGATGGACAAGAACACTTATCTCCTGTAAGAAAGGGAGAGTTAGCAAGGAATTTCTTCCTCATCATTTAGGACTCTCTCAGTGCAATAATCATCTTTTCTTAGGTGCCTAAATAAATGAAACAAATGGGTGAGAATTTTTTCATCCATCCCTCCCCATAAAGGAACTAGAAATCCAATTTAAAAATACTACTTTTCATTAAACTGTTTATCAGTTCAGTTCAGTTCAGTTCAGTCACTCAGTCGTGTCCGACTTTGCGACCCCATGAATCGCAGCACGCCAGGCCTCCCTGTCCATCACCAACTCCTGGAGTTCATTCATACTCAGGTCCATCGAGTCAGTGATGCCATCCAGCCATCTCATCCTCTGTCGTCCCCTTCTCCTTCTGCCCCCAATCCCTGCCAGCATCAGAGTCTTTTCCAATGAGTCAACTCTTCTCATGAGGTGGCCAAAGTACTGGAGTTTCAGCTTCAGCATCATTCCTTCCAAAGAAATCCCAGGGCTGATTCTCAACATATATCTTTAGGTGAATGCATAATTAGACTTCACTTATCACTTCATGGAAGAGTTTCCCTGTAGTTTGGATATGGACCATTTTTAAAGTCATTATTTAATTTGTTATAATATTGTTTCTGTTTTAGGGTTTGCATTTTTGGCCACAAGGCACGCGGGATCTTTGCTGCATGACTAGGTATCGAAGCCGCACACCCTGCACTGGAAGACAAACTCTTAACCACTGGACTGTCAGGGCAGTCCCTTCCTGTGTGTGTCAGTCATTCAGCCATGGCCGACTCTCTGTGACCCCGTGGACTGTAGCCCACCCCCCAGGCTCCTCTGTCCATGGGGTTCTCCAGGCAAGAACACTGGAGTGGGTTGCCATTCCCTTCTCCAGGGGATCTTCCCTACCCAGGGACTGAAGTCGGGTCTCCTGCACTGGAGGCAGATTCTTTACCGTCTGGGCCTGAAAACTACAGCAATTATGACTTCTGCCCTCTCCAATTTGTTTTCTTGCATCACCCTCATCATACGCCATGAGTGCCCCCAAATCCCATTCTACTGCTCCTCAACCTGTGTCTTCACCTGTGTTAGTTTTTTAAACTCTCAGTTCAAATGTACTTAAAAAATCAGTACATATAGAAAGAAATCAGTCTGAAGAGACGTGGATCCAAGGATGGTGACTGCTAGATACATACCTAATACCATTCTCCCCAGAGTTCTCCCTTAGGAGCAGAAACCCATTATGCAGTAAGGCATTTATCCAGAATAAAAGACCACAATTCCCAGTTTGTATGGCCCTGTGACTAAACTCTGAGCAATGAAAGGAGAGCAGAAGTATTGTGTGGGGCTTTGTCTAAAGAAAGCTGGTTTCACTGGGAGAAGTCTCTTTTTCTATTTCTGGTCATTTACTTTCCTGCTGGTCTGTAAGACAGATACAAAGGCTGGGGTTCTCACAGCCATCTTAGTACAGGAAGTGATCTTAAGAATGAAGTTTAGAGACTTCCCTGGTGACCCAGTGACCAAGATTTAGTGCTCCCAAGGCATGGGGCCTAGGTTCGATGGTGAGTTAGGGAACTAATCCCACATGCCACAACTAAAGGAGGAAAAAAAAAAAAAAAAAGGATCACGCGTGCCAGCAGCCAAATAAATATTTTTTCAAAGAAAGAAAAACAAATGAAGTTTATTCAGAAGTGTGGTGAGAAAGTGAGCAAGGACACAATAACTGGGGAGTTACCATATCAGCCCTGTACTGCCCACCTGGAGTCCTCTTATGTAAGAAATAAATTTATCTCATGTTTAAGCCACTGTATTTCGAGTTTTTCAATCCTAAGCACCGAAGCCAATTCTAAGTAATCCATGCAACTGAGAAAATGAGAAACAATGCAAGAAAGAAAAAGTTTTATTTTTATGGGTGATATTCTTCCTAAGACCATGCTAAACCAGTTTAGCATAATGGTTAGGAGCATCTGGGTCCAGGTCTGACTCGGCCACTTATACCAGTGACTTAATTAACCTTCTCTATACCTCAGCTTTGGGCTTCCCAGGTGGCTCAATGGTAAAGAATCTGCCTGCCAATGCAGGAGATGCCAGTTTGATCCCTGGGTAGGGAAGATCCCCTGAAGAAGGTCCAACATTGTAATATGGGCTCAGCTAAATATATCTGTTTAATAAGAGGTAATTTACTCCACTAGGAAATTTTGGAAACATACTTCCAAGAGAGGATAATGACATAATTTGATAAGAAAACAAGTTCTATTTTGTTTTACCACTTATAGGTTAAATGAATCATTAAAGAGAAAGCCATATTAGTAACTTTTCACACTATATTAGTAGTTTCTTAATGTGATCATATGATCATTAACTCAAAGCATATAAAACTTCGATGTATTTTCTTTAAGTAGCATCAGACACTTCAGTTCAGTTCAGTTCAGTTCAGTCGCTCAGTCATGTCCAACTCTTTGCGACCCCATGAATCGCAGCAAACCAGGCCTCCCTGTCCATCACTAACTCCCGGAGTTCACTGACTCACGTCCATTGAGTCGGTGATGCCATCCAGCCATCTCATCCTCTGTCGTCCCCTTCTCCTCCTGCCCCCAATCCCTTCCAGCATCAGAGTCTTTTCCAATGAGTCAACTCTTCTCATGAGGTGGCCAAAGTACTGGAGTTTCAGCTTTAGCATCATTCCTTCCAAAGAAATCCCAGGGCTGATCTCCTTTAGAATGGACTGGTTGGATCTCCTTGCAGTAAAAGGGACTCTCAGGAGTCTTCTCCAACACCACAGTTCAAAAGCATCAATTCTTCGAGGCTCAGCTTTCTTCACAGTCCAACTCTTACATCCATACATGACTACTGGAAAAACCATGGCCTTGACTAGACAGACCTTTGTTGGCAACTTAATTTCAATGTGCCCATTGATCAATCTACCACATTAACAAACAGAATTCTATAGTCCTTAGACAGTAGATGTTTTATTTGACTTATAAATTTTGCACTGCTTTCACTCATAGTACTGACTGTTTCTCTTACCCATCGTGGTATACTCCTGACCTCATTCTGTTGATACTGAGATAACTAAAGTCTATCTCTAACAGGTATACTCCATTATACCTGTAAACACCAACACACATACAAACCAAAAGGGATATGGACATAATATTATGTTTCAATCAACTTGTATTATTGTTCAACCAATAAAGCATCTTTACTGAATACATACTGCCTATTTCACCTTGCCTATAATCTTAACCCCATCTGGAAAACGTGTTTTTTTTGTTGCTGTCGTTGCCTCTTTGCCTTCAGTAAAACTAGGTGTCCCTTAAAGACACACATGTCCTGCACTGTCTCAGTGAGAGCTGCTTGTTCACTTACAATTTTCTTCCCTATTCACTATTTTCAGCTTTATTCCATTATCCTCAATTCATTAGTACACATCTTGATCATTTAAGACTCATGCCTTTCAGCCTGTGCCTCCTTGTCACTGCTGTATTTACCAACCTCTGTGTCATTCTCATTTATTTATCACAGGCCTTAGAACTTAACTTGAAATCTTTCTTTCAACTCCAAATCCTTCCATTATTCAGAATGACTTCAACATTCACATGTGTGATCCATGTGAATGAATCTGCCCTTTTCAATCCAGTAACTCCAACTCACTTCCACAATCTACTTCCAAAGTCACTACAATAATCTTGCCATCCTAACTGCTCAGGAATAATTTACTCAAGCAGTTTATCTTATTTCCACCTTCTCCTTTACTTCGAATTCTCTTGATGAATCACTCCCACCATGAAGGGGTCTTTGGTCTGCTAAGAGACTTCCAACTCATTAGTTTCATATTTCTTCCCATTTATCAGTGCTTTCTTTCATCATGATCCTCCTTATCCAGCTTAAATTCTATGGCATTAGGAAGCACTCTACTACCCTAAGTTCCTTTTCCATCAATCCTTGCATCAACTCCGTTGGCAAAACTGCACCCATACATGCAACTAACTACTTTCTCCACAACTATAATGAAGCAAGTGTGCAATGCTAGGGAAAGGCACACTACAAAATATGGTCAGCATGCCCAAACGCATCCTGAACACAGCCCAGCAATCCCACCCTCTTATTCTAATCTCCACAAAACAAATATTGCAAATCCTCTGAATTCTATCCAAGCCTTTGGCTCCCTCTCCTTAGTTTCATCCAAGATCGTACCTTCTACTTTACTGAGACGCATAATAGCTAACAGACATGATTTTCCAATAGGAAACTGAGGAGCTTCAAGTCTGCCCACTTCTGCTCTGCACCATTTTCTCCTTCTTTCCTCCTATTACAAATGAACACGGGGTAAGCTGTTTACAATGAGGATACAGAGAGAGACAAGAAGAGAGCCTAAAACCAATCTTTGAAGAATTCCAAAATCTGATGGCTGAGTAAAAGAGAATGAAGCTTCAAATCAAACCACAAATTTTGTACTAAGAACAAACCAGCTACATTGTGTGTGTATGTGTGTGTGTGTGTTCACACATTTCAACTATATTTTGTGTGCATATATGCATTCACAAATATACACACACATATATTTATACAAGAAGTTGGTTTTGAAGGAAAATATAACTCTAGGCTTTTCCAACAATATTAAACACTAGTCCTTTGATAGATGAAATTTAGCAATGTTATTGTTACCAAGGTCAAAAGAAATCTTCTCCCCTGTGGAAATGAAATAATCTACTTAACAGAATTTTACTAGCCCAGGGTGGGGAAGAAACATGAAATTATTACCCTTTGCAGACATAAAACTTTCTCCTTGGAACAAAGATAGCTCTCGCTCATCAAGAACATATGTAGATTTAAGATCTTTTACTATAAACAGTAGGCTTCAGGCTTGGGTGGTCTGTATTATGTCCAATAATATATGAATTGGCCTATTCTCAAAATAAATATTTCCTTTTTCATTACTCTGAGTCATGTTAAAGATCTGATCTTTGTGTTCAAAATCAGAAAGGTTTTCATACAAAATTTTCAGCTAAAAGTCAATATATTTAATAGACAGTTCAGGACACTACCCCTAATTAAAAATGAATATAAAAAGATCTTAAACAATTTTCTCTGTATCAAAAGAACACTCTGAGTAAACTGGGAAGATGCTTAATGAAAATAAATCCTCTTTATGTATACAATGATACTTTTTGTATAGTGTTTTATAAAGAGCTATGACCCAGGGAATGAAATGAACATTTAATACCCTATGCTCCTAGTTTCTCTCTGAAAAAAGCATATATATATATATATATATGTATATGTATATCACTTTCTTGTACACCTGAAACTAACACAACACTGTAAATCTGTGTGAGTGTTAGTCACTCAGTTGTGTCTGACTCTTCGTGACCCCATGGACTGTGGCCCACCAGGCTCTTCTTTCCATGGGACTCTCCAGGCAAGAATACTGGAGTGGGGAGCTATTCCCTTCTCCAGGGAATCTTCCCGACCCAGGGATCAAACCCGGGTCTCCTGAATTACAAGCAGATTCTTTACCATCTGAGATTCTTCCCTGAACCATCAGGGAAGCCCTTGTAAATCAATTATAAATCAATTTTTTTAAATGCAGTTAACAAGAGGGGATAGAAAGTCCAATACTTATTGCATCTTTCAGACTGTAGTCATATAGTTAAGCATTTAATGTGTTATCCTACATACATGATCTCATATCTTTATATCATCAGTAGATATTATCCTGCCCATCTTATGGGTAAGAAAACCAAAAGGATTAAAGAAGTTGCTCAAGATTAAGCAGCCATCAGCAAATGGTGCTTGTTGTTGTTTAGTCGCTAAGTCCTATCTGACTCTGTAATCCCATGGACTGCACTATATTTTCACAACTATGGGCAAATTGTTCCTATCAATTGATCTGCTTTCTCTTCCAATGTCCATGGTATGCAAAGGAGATGCTCAGACAGGCAACCATTAGCCACAGTAGTAATTTAAGTGGCTACAATTACTTGAATTACTTGGCTACAATTAGCCAAGTGTTAAGAAACTCCATTAATCTTCTGTTTCTAACCTTCTTGTACCTTTCTCTCAGGGCCTGTGGTGCTCATGGCGTGAAACAGCTACTCGAGCCACTATCAAGTCTGAGGTGCTCTATACTAAATGAAACCCAGAAGTTTGACTGCCTAACAATGCCCTTTCTCCTCCCCAGTGGCACTCCATATGCACATACATTAAGAATTTAACTACTACCCAGCAATACCACTACTTGGCATATACCGTAAGGAAACCATAATTGAAAAAGACACATGTACTCCAATGTTCATTGCAGCACTATTTCCAATAGCTAGGACATGGAAGCAACCTAGATGTCCACTGTCAAATGAATGGATAAGGAAGCTGTGCTACATATATGCAAGGGAATATTACTCGGCCATAAAAAGAAATGCATTTGAGTCAGTTCTAATGAGGTGGATGAACCTAGAGCCTATTATACAGAGCAAAGTAAGCCAGAAAGTGAAAGATAAATGCATATTAACACATATATGTGGAATATAGAGAGATAGTACCAATGATCCTATGTGTACAGCAGAAAGGGGACATAGACATAAAGAAAAGGCTTTTGGACACAGTGGGAGAAGGAGAAGGTGGCATGGTTTGACAGAACAACACTGAAACGTGTACATACCATAGGCAAAACAGACAGCAGCAATTTAATGTATGCCACAGGGGACGCAAAGCTGGCTGTCTCTTATACACATCTTCTGCCTGCAATGCATGAGACTGCGGCAGGGGGTTTGGAGGGGGGACACATGTATGCCTATGGCTGATTCATGCTGATGTACGGCAGAGGCCATCACAATACTGTAATTAGCCTCCAATGAAATAAATAAATGAAAAAAATAAGAATTTAACTACTAGATCCCAATATGCCTTTTAAGCATCACATTCTCACAAAATATATTCTATTTTCAAAGACCATGGTTAATTTCAAGATTAATTTTGAGGTAAAAAACTAAGATAAGCAATTTGTGTTTTCTAAAGGTCAAATCTTCATTTACAATAGGTAAAAGACTGTTTTATTCACATAAAAAATTGCAAACAACTTTTGAGTAGTCCTGTATCATTCAGAGTATGGTTCCATAACAGTAAGGAACAGCCTCCAGATCTCAGTGGTATAACACAATAAAAGTTTACTTATACCTCACACTGCAAGATCAGCAAGAGGACTATGCTCACTGTAGTCCTCAGGGAACCAGGCTGGGATGCTCCAGCTTAACATATTTCCTCAATCAGTGAGATAGAAAGAGAGACTGTGGCAGCTGACACATGGCCTCTTAAAGCTGCTGCCCAGAACTGACATACACCACACTATTCCTTCGACCAAAGATAGTTAAAGGTAGCTTCAAGAGTCAGAGAAGTATACCCCTAGCATGGGACCCAAGGTGGGTGTGGAATGGGGGTGGGTGGTAGCAATCTGAAAATAAATGGCACTTAGCACAATGACTATCAAAAGCTAACAGGTTAATTTTTCACAGCTGAGACAGAATATCTTTCTTAACTGGCACAACTTCCACAAAGGACTGAGTATTTATTATGAGTCAGACACACACGGGGTCTTACAAGCATTGTCTCCAATCCCCAACACCATCAGCAGAAGAGACATTACTGGTATTGAATGACGTAGCGGGTTCCAAGAGATTAAATAAATTGTTCAAAGTTACACAACTAGTTAAATGGTGGAAGTGTAACTTGAATCCAGATTAGCCTAATTCTAAAGCTTGCCTCATTACTCTATAAAATTGATAACCTTATATTCATGGTGCAATTTAAAAAAAAAGTTTAAGGTTACACTTCTAATTCAAACTAAAATGGCAGCATGGGTGATCAGAAATTACCAATACAGATATAAGTAGTGGAAAAGAGATACCAATCCCCAAAACGTCATTTCCAAGACATTACTGAGGGGCGGGTGTTGGGGGGGCGGGGTGCACAGGGAAGAAGTCTCTGGAATACAACTGCATTAACTAAGACAAATTAATATGTCTAAGAAAAAATCAAAGGAAAAAAGCCTCCTTTTATCTGATATTAGTGAAAAGCAGTAATTCATATTCCCTTTAAAAGAGCTCAATTAACTGGTGAATTCTGTTGTCTACATCTTAACAGTTTCGAACATAGTTCATATCCTCTTTATCAAACAAACGAGAAGAACAGAAGACTATACACTCCAAAAACTGAAAAGTTTTCATGGTTTTGGCCTGCAAGGGCAGGTTATTATTATTATTTTTTTTTAAGTATTAACTTTAAAAAAATTTTTAAAGAAGGAACAAAGGTAAACTGTACAACAGGTATGCATGATATCAAATTAAATTTGAGATGAATAACAATTAATTGTTAGATAATCTTTTCCAATGAAATGAAAGAAAAAAGGTGTCATCACACAGTGGCAACACAAGCCAGTCTGTCTTCACAAGACAATCTAGCCTGTTTGGTGTTTGAAAACACAGTATTTGATGTAACACCATTTCAAGTCTGTCACAAACAACACAAAAACTCAACATAAACATCCTAAATCCTCAAACAAAAGTTCAATTCCAAATGCTCTGCTGTCAATGAAAGGTACTAAGCCTACAGCGTCAGATTGAATCAAGCCTGAACAGAACCTATGAACTGTCAATAGGCCAGTTAGTTCCTTTGCTACGTCTGGAATATTACAAAGGGCCAACAATGAGGTAGACATAATTAACACCAGCTCCTCTAAACATAATTCAGGATGTCTCACTTAAAAAGCCTGAGGTAATACAACTGTAAAATACTCTTCTTTCAATTGAACGTTGCTTATTATATTCTCCCCAAATCTTTCACGTTTACAAAAGGCTGATGCTTAGTGCTTTTTTCTTTCTGTACACTATTATAATTTACTTGCAGAATTTATTTTCCGCATGAGAAAATCTGGATAAATATACCATATTTTATATATATTTAAAATAATATTAAATTGTTTTTTAATGTCATTAGAGAGACAGAAAAACAGACTCGTGTGTGTGAGTGCATTTTGCCTTTGAAGAATTGTGACAAATACAGGGAAACATTTTAAAGCATCAATAACTGGAGGACTTCTTTGTCATCTATTTGGATGTGAATTTTAGCTCCATATTTGATAGGGTTGCCTAATTTTTTAAGCCTCAGTTTCCTCATTGGTAAGTTAGGGCTATAAATAATACCTCCTCAAGCTCTTTTGAGGAAAATAATGCACATGAAGTGTTTAACCCAGTGCCTGGCACACAGTAAGATCTCAATAAATATTAGCAGCTTTATGGCACCCCATTCCAGTACTCCTGCCTGGAAAACTCCATGGGTGGAGGAGCCTGGAAGGCTGCAGTCCATGGGGTCGTGAAGAGTGACTCCACTTTCACTTTTCGCTTTCATGCATTGGAGAAGGAAATGGCAACCCACTCCAGTGTTCTTGCCTGGAGAATCCCAGGGATGGGGGAGCCTGGTAGGCTGCCATCTATGGGGTCGCACGGAGTCGGACATGACTGAAGCAACTTAACAGCAGCACCTTGATTATCCTTTTAAAGGACAGATCAAATTTCCATAAAATGTCTTTTTCCTTTTTTGAACTTCTACGGTTTTCAATTGCCTATTCTCTCATTTGGTACCAAACACATATAATCATTTATTTTTTGCTATGTGTCTATAAGGAACACAAATTACCACATGCTTCCCACATATGCTGAAGAACTGTCCCACAGAAATTCTTGTGCTCTGACTAATGAATGAGAGTCATAAGATTTAAGTTGCAATAGTTACAATAACGAGTTAACATTTATTCTCCAATTATCATCTATCAAGTCATTCAATAATTCAAGGCCTTATTATCAATCCTATCTTAACACAGCAAAGAACTGAGGCAAAGGGAAGATATATAATTTGTCTAGGTTCACACAGTGAGTGAGTAAGTGATGTCAAATCTAAAGAAACAGACTCCAATTCCTTCATTCCTAATCCCCTAAATGAGTCAGACATTTACAAAGATCTTACAAGCTATCTGAAAGAGTTCAGAACTTTACTCTGAAGGCAAGACATTCATTGAATGGCTTTGAAGTGGAAGCATGGGACTGGGATGCTCTCTGGTTATAGCTGGGAGACAAACGGGACAAGAGAGAGTATTCGTGTGCAGACCTATGAGAAGGCAGCTGCGGTCACCAGGGCAACAGAGGCTTGGATGATGGAGCAGAGCACCAGTAGTGGGCACAGAGGGAGCAGGGATTCAAGATATACTGAGGAGGGGAACCAGATAATTCTCTGTGATTATACATCGTGTGATCCAAAAGGTGAAATTTGAGATGATGGCCAAATTTCTACCTGAGGCCAAATGCGTTAGTGACATTTCCATTCACAAAAACACACTTGAAGAAAAATACAGTTAGATGGAGAAGGGGTTTAGGAAAAGGGTTGAGGCAAAGACATAAGTTCAACTCTGGAAACATTTACTTTGAGGGGCAGTGAACAGGGGCAGTAGGTAGGTAGGTAGGTAGGTGAAGTCGCTCAGTCGTGTCCGACTCTTTGCGACCCCATGGACTGTAGCCTACCAGGCTCCTCCGTCCATGGGATTCTCCAGGCAAGTATGCTGGAGTGGGTTGCCATTTCCTTCTCCAGAGGATCTTCCCAACCCAGGGATCGAACCCAGGTCTCCTGCATTGGAGGCAGACGCTTTAACCTCTGAGCCACCAGGGAAGCCCGAACAGGGGCAGGGAAGCAGTTTAATATGTGGACCTGAAACCCAGGAGAAGTCTGAGCTACAGAGCCAGGTTAGGGGGGTTATCAGTATAGAAATGGTCATCGAAGCCACAGAAATATGTAATATTACCCACAGAGTATATAAAAAGTAAGAAAAGCTGAGGTCCTGGAAAAGAACAGTGAATATATAAATGCTTAAGGCAATACACAGTTTCAAAAGGGAAGAGTGAAAAGGAGATGAAGGAGTGACTGAAGGGTAGGCAAAGTATAAAGAGAAGATGATTTCAGGGAAACCAAGGAAAAGAGTGCTTTAAGAGACAAGAAGTGGGCAACAACGGCATAAGGTGGCGACAGATCTTACGAGATAAGAACACCACGTGTTTGGTTACAGGGTGTCTTTGACGATCACAGTGAGATCTATTTCAGAGGCTAAATGAGATTACAGTGCACATGATAAGACCAAACAGCAATGCAGACAACTGATCTGAGAAATCTGGCTGGAAAGAACACAGAAATAAGGTTCTAAAGGAAAGGGTTCTTTCCCCCGCTCCTGCACATTCTTCCCTCCCTTCCTTTCTTTCTAACGTGTAAACACAGTTCTAAGCGCTCCAGCTTCTGAGATTTTGCTGATGCTATCAACTATATTTGCATCACTGTTATCACCAACCTCTTGACCTCTTGTGTTTAAATTCTACTACTCTTTCAAGTTTTATTAATCTTCCAAGATGCTACTAATTAGGGAAACATTCGCTACACTTCCTAGTTAAAACTAACCAGTAGGCTTTGGTAATCATAAGACTCTGCTGTAGTCTGGATGTTTTTATCCCCGACCCCCTGCCAACCAAATTCATATGTCAGAATCCTAACCTCCTAGGTGACAGCATTAGGAGGCGGGGCCTTTGGGAAGTGATTAGGTTGTAAGGGCAGAGCCCTCATGAATGGGATTAGTGTACTTAGGAAAGGGGCCCCAGGGAGAGCCTTCATGTCTTCCGCCTTGTGAAAATTCAGCAAGAGGGCACCATCTATGCGCCAGGAAGCAAGCCCTCACCAGATACCCAGTCTGCTGGTGCTGTGGTCTCGAACTTTTCAGCCTTCAGAACTCTTTGGGAAATAAATTTCTGTTGTTTACAGGTTACCTAATCTGTGAATTCTGTTAAAGTAGCTTGAACAGATTAACCAATTTACACATAAATTGCTTTAATATGGCACGTGGAGTGTCATAACATAGGGGCAGGAACAAAGTGCAACGCACAGGAAAGGTACCATGATTAGTTTCAACAGGGAAGTGGAGCGAATGTTTCCCTAATGAGCAGCATCTTGGAAGATTAACAAGGCTTGAAAGATTAACAGAGTTTATGGTACTGCACATAGTAAATACTCAATAATAAATATTTTCTGAATGAAAAAAACTAACCACTAACTATGCTATCACTATAGCAGATAGAAAAATGAAAGAGAAAGAGGAACATGGCAGAACTGAGAACACGGCACCAATCCAAACTCCCATTTCACGACCTGTGGTGAGCAGGTTAGCTGCGTGATGAAAAGGGGATTTGCCTCTCACCCCTCACTTCCTGGTGAGGCACCACAGTGTAGAACGGAGCTTCCCCACAGGTGTGCCCGCCACACATGTATGAACAGTATGACTAGGTCCTAATCCCCTCCAAACTTGGGCTTCACATTGCAGGGATGCCAGGGCGACCTTCGGGGTGCCCAGGGCGTCTGGCTGCATCGTCTCCATCTGTAAGCAGCCTCAGTCATTTTCCCCCACGATGCTGGAAAGACACAAACTACCATTTTATACATATGGCATGATGTCACAAAGATCGGGAAGTATTGGTCAAGTGGGCTTGACCAAGAAATGAAGAGAACAGGCTCTGAGGTTACAGAGATCCCAACTCAAACCTAAGCTCGGTTTGCTTCCAGGTGTATAGTCCCTGGCAAGTCACTTTACCTCTCAAAGTCTGTTTCCTCATGTGTAAAATGGAGAAAACATGTGTAGCTACCCTAGTAGGAGAGAATTAACCCAATTCTGTTTATAAAGCACTTAGTGCAGTGCCTAGTACATAGTAAGCACTCAGGGAATATTAGCCAGCTATTACTATCTCTTTTTTCATCAGAATCTCACTATTCACAGATTTCTCCAATTGCAATAAAGGGACAGACTGGCTCCGACATGATGAGAGACACAGGCTAGTATGGTGGGTTTATTTGTTTATATTTTTAGCCAATGCACTCAGCTTCAGTTCAGTTCAGTTCAGTCACTCAGTCGTGTCCAACTCTTTGCGACCCCATGAACCACAGCACTCCAGGCCTCCCTGTCCATCACCAACCCTCGAAGTCTACCCACACCCATGTCCATTGAGTCAGTGATGCCATCCAGCCATCTCATCCTCTGTCCTCCCCTTCTCCTCCTGCCCTCAGTCTTTCCCAGAATCAGGGTCTTTTCCAGTGAATCAGCTCTTTGCATGAGGTAGCCAAAGTATTGGAGTTTCAGCTTCAACATCAGTCCTTCCAATGAACACCCAGGACTGATCTCCTTTAGGATGGGCTGGTTGGATCTCCTTGCAGTCCAAGGGAGTCTCAAGAGACTTCTCCAACACCACAGTTCAAAAGCATCAATTCTTCGGCGTTCAGCTTTCTTTATGGTCCAACTCTCACATGACTACTGGAAAAACCACAGCTTTGACTAGATGGACCTTTGTTGACAAAGTAATGTCTCTGCTTTTCAATATGCTGTCTGGGTTGGTCATAACCTTCCTTCCAAGGAGTAAGCATTTTTTAATTTCATAGCTGCAGTCACCATCTACAGTGATTTTGGAGCCCAGAAAAATAAAGTCAGCCACTGTTTCCACCGTTTCCCCATCTATCTGCCATGAAGTGATGGGACCGAATGCTATGATCTTAGTTTTCTGAATGTTGAGCTTTAAGCCAACTTTCTCACTCTCCTCTTTCACTTTCATGTAGAGGACCTTAGTTCCCTGACAAGNGAGCCCAGAAAAATAAAGTCAGCCACTGTTTCCACCGTTTCCCCATCTATCTGCCATGAAGTGATGGGACCGAATGCTATGATCTTAGTTTTCTGAATGTTGAGCTTTAAGCCAACTTTCTCACTCTCCTCTTTCACTTTCATGTAGAGGACCTTAGTTCCCTGACAAGGGATGGAACCCAGGCCCCTGGCCGTGAACACGCTGAGTTCTAACCACTGGATTGCCAGAGAATTCTCCAGTATGGTGGATTTTTTTTTAAATCATAGGAGTTTATATGCAATTCCCATGTAAAATTCTTAATATGTGACTCCTTCAAAACTGATAACATTTAGATAAATATCTCTTCTTCAGATTCATCAAAATCATCTCTCTCACTACTGTGTTATTAGCTCTTTCTGTAAAAACTGAAAACTTTTCCCAATTATGCTACATAACCAGAAATCTGACTTCCTGCACTATATTTCCTTCAGAAAAGTATTACAAATGTGTGAGAATATAGACAGGGTCAACTTAGCATATATTAGCATTTAAAAATTACTTTATGCTCCAAATAGAATTGTTCACAGAAAGCAAGTATTATGTGCCTAAAATGCGGCCTGTTCCATCACTCTCATTTTGTTCAGTTCAGTTCAGTTCAGTCGCTCAGTCGTGTCCGACTCTTTGCGACCCCATGAATTGCAGCACGCCAGGCCTAGCCTTGACTAGACGGACCTTAGTCGGCAAAGTAATGTCTCTGCTTTTGAAAATGCTATCTAGGTTGGACATAACTTTTCTTCCAAGGAGCAAGCGTCTTTTAATTTCATGGCTTCAGTCACCATCTGCAGTGATTTTGGAGCCCAAAAAATAAAGTCTGACACTGTTTCCACTGTTTCCCCATCTATTTTCCATGAAGTGATGGGACCAGATGCCATGATCTTCGTCTTCTGAATGTTGAGCTTTAAGTCAACTTTTTCACTCTCCTCTTTCACTTTCATCAAGAGGCTTTTTAGCTCCTCTTCACTTTCTGCCATAAGGGTGGTGTCATCTGCATATCTGCTTCTGTTAGGTCCATACCATTTCTGTCCTTTATCAAGCCCATCCTTGCATGAAATGTTCCCTTGGTATCTCTAATTTTCTTGAAGAGATCTCTAGTCTTTCCCATTCTGTTATTTTCCTCTATTTCTTTGCATTGATTGCTGAAGAAGGCTTTCTTATCTCTTCTTGCTATGATCCCTTACAGAGAAGACCTAACTGACAGGTGAAAAAAAAAATGGGAAGAAGACACTGGAAAGGAGAGATATGCTGAATCTAAAGCAACGGTTCAACAGCCAAGAACAAGGAATGTAGTTAGATTTGTAGGGTTAGAAATGGGGCAAGAGGTCAGGATCCAGGGTGGATCTGGACATTTTTAACCAGTAAAAACAGTTAAATCCAAAGGAATTACGATTTGGAAAGAATTTTCAGACAAAACAGAACTTATACAAGGTACACGTAATCTGCCTAATATCTATTTAATTCATGTATGGAACAAGAAGAGATAATATTGGACTGCTGGAATGACATTAAGCAGAGCAGAATTAAAACTTGCATTCAGTAAGCTAAAAAAGAGACTTGTGAGGAGATAATGTTTTAGACACACAATAAAATTCTAGTCAATCTCTTTTATGACAACAGCTGTTCAAAACATTCCAATTTCTGCTTCATGTCAGAGTTTCATATTTCAATTGTAGCTTACTATTGCTGTGGCAAATTTGATTTGAAAAATAAGAATGTAAAACCTACATTCTGTAAAGGGTTTCAGACTCATCTTATGCATTTCTAAGGGCTTCACAACTTTAAAAAAAAATAACCCCCTTTTACAAATCTCTTTGGAAATCTAGTGTATTTTTTTCCCAACAAAAAATACTACCCTCAAAGGTAATAAACACAGATTAAAATTTAAGATGTTTCTGATTTCCTACATGAAATTAATATATCTTAAGTTTAGAAGACTGAATTTAAATGACAGTTGAGTATATTCAGTGAGTTTAAGCATGGAAATACACCACAGAGTTTAAATAATTGAAAAAAAAAATCCTTAATTTGTACAAACTGTTCTTTAAATAAAGTATCAATACATATCTGTTTATGTTTCACAAAGGCAGCAGCGATCGATTCATGATAAAAAATCAGAGATGATTATAAATATGTACTAACATAGAGCTTTTTCCTCTTAAGAAATTATTAACAATGTATAAGGAAGTACTAACATAAATTTAACTCCATTGTAAAATACTCGTCATACACACATTTGTCACACTAAAAACGACATACTGAATATTTAATGTTAAGCACCATAGTGCAACACTAGTTATTTCCTTGACATTTTGTACTAAAACAAAAAAAGCAAAAAACAAACAAAACCAAAAAGAAAAGAAACAGGATGAGAAGTGGGGAGGGAGGAGAGAAGAGAGGGAGAAATAGAGAGGATGAAACAGAGACAGAGAGCACAGCCATCTGACGACAAAGTAGCTTTTATCCTCCTTTCTGGCTTAAAATCTAGTCACAGGAAAGGAATTTCAAAGATTTCTAATAGCAGCAATCAGAAATATTTATAATTTTAAATAGAAAGATGAATAACCCCATGAGATGGAATTTCTCAACTAGTTAAAACTATTTCATACACAAAACCCAAAATATGCAATAATGATATTTTGAATGAGTTCCTATCATCCTTAATTTCTAGGTCTTCCTATTTAATTTCCCCCTCAAAAAGACTTTCCATAACAGTGTAGCATTTAAGGGTACAAGGGGGGAAAAAAAAAAAAAAAAACCCTGAATCTTTGTATTTAACAGTACTCTTTGCCATGTTTCTTACATAAGTTTCAAAATATTCAGCTGCTTTCAAATAATTTATGGTATTTAAAGTAAATTAGGTAAAATTTTACTTCTGCCTCTTTTCTGAACCACTAAAACAAATCACAAAAGTCCTCATTTTCTCACCAGAAAAGTGATGATGGTGTGCAGCATAACCTCTAATTTGCCACTTACTCTAAAAGTTTATGATCCTCTGAAATATTAAGTATTGCTATTACTCACTTTAGAGAAAAATACTTTTATGAAATTTTGCAACATATAAAATTAACTGAAAAGAACACTGAATCAGCATATTATTCCATGAATTCTTGAGCCTCAGTTACTTTGGGACTATAATAAATAAGCCTCAAGATACACGTAAAAGATATAAACTGGTTTCTATCGCACAAGTATGACTCTGAAGTTTGGCTCTACTAGGATAAAGAAAAAGCCAAAGAAAAACAAATTTTTTAAATAGAAACCAAATCTTGAGGACTTCAAGCCACTGAAAAATTCTCAAAAAATGGAAAAGAAGTCAGTGATGATAACAGTACAAAAGACAAAAGACACTAGTAAATATTTTTTAAATGTGCTCTTTAAAAATTCTCTTATGCAATCGCCACTTAAAAGATTACCTTTAATAAAGTAAACTTATCTTAGATTCTCTCTTTTCTCTGTAAAACACTGTAACATTCACATTGATGGCTGGAAGATAAAAGACCGCCACTAAATATGACCATGTATGTCAGAGCACACTAGCTGAGTTACACACATGCCAGAAACCAGCTCTGTTTATCCCCAAATGTGTTTATGTCATTTGTATTTGTTAATGTAATTACGTAACTGACCTACATATTACATAAACCAAAAAGGAAAAAAGTTCTTTTTCCATGGAAACTGAGTTTACTGTTTTGGAAAGCTAATACTTTATAAGTATGATTTATACAATAAAAACAACTCAGAACTCCAGCTGGGGAACTCAAACAAAATGCCTTGGTAAATGAGCAGATAATTTGTGGGTGCTAGGTTGAAATGAAATACTTAACGTACCCATGTATGGGTATCTTGGAGATGCCGTGAGTAGAAACAAATCTCACGGCACTGCCGTGAGGACAGCTTACCCTGAATAGCTTCTGTCCCCTCAGCCTGGACATCAGTATGAATACCTGCAAAGCCAAATTGCCCTAACTGACCCACAGGCCTACAGTGAGACACAGGACTGACCCAGCCAACTTGCTTGTTCCATGGCACTACAATTTTACGGTTGCTGTTTACATATTAGATGACTGACACAACACTGTGCCAGGAAAAACTATTAATAGCACACAGAGCTCCTACAAATCAGCACCAAAAATTAAAAAATAAAGAATGGGAAGAGGGATGCAATCAAAATGACAAACCAATGAAAACACACTCCAGCTCACTAGTCCTCAGGGAAAATTACAGCAAGGCAGAAATGAGGCATTACCTTTTAGACTATTTGATTGATAAGGTAAAAATCATTGACAGGAACTAAAACGGGGAATCAACAAGCACTCTGGGAGGGAAAGTAGATCCGTAGTGCCTTGTAGGGCTTCCCAGGTGGTGCTACGGGTAAAGAATCTGCCTAGTAATACAGCAGACAGAAGAGATAAAGGTTCAATCCCTGGGTCAGGAAGATCCCCTGGAGGAGAGCATGGCAACCCATTCCAGCATTCTTGCCTGGAGAATGCCATCATCAGAGGAGACTGGCGGGCTACAGTCCATAGGATTGCAAAGAGCAGGACACAGGACACGGCTGAAGCGACTTAGCATGCAGGCAGGCACATAGTGCCTTTTACAATGGACTAGCTGGCAAGATTTGTCAAAATTAAATACATACAGCATATCTGACCCAGAGAACACATTTGTAGGTAGCTGCCCAACCTACAGAAACCCTAGAACATGCATGCAAAGATATTTTTAAGAGAACGTTCACAGTTGCACAGTTTGTGACTGGTTGAAAAACTACAATCAGTATAAACTTTAACAGGACTTAAAATACTATATAAAGGTTTGTAAAATTTTTTGCAGCAATTAAAAACAATGAGGTACATCCATAGACAGTGATATACAGAGAGAACCTTAAGATATACTATTAAATAGAAAAATACTGAAGGAAATATGTAATATGTGATCCTATTTTTTTAAAAATAAATAGAGCCATAGATTTGTATAAAAAAAAATTGTGGCAGGATATATGCCAAAATGTTAAGATGGTTTCAAATGAAAAAAGAAGCAGGAAGAGGGAGTTGGATAAAGGGGGAAGAACTTTCACTTTTTACTACGCACTGTGATGCTATCTCAAGGTTTTGAAAGAACTTGGTAGTGTATTACTTGCACAATTAACACATTCTTTAAAAACAGAGGAGATGTGCTAAGTCTTAGATCAGAAAAGTCTCACATCAACTCACCTACTGAATAACAGACTCATCATTTTTAATCCTATGTAGATAATTTGCAGTTAAAATTGGGAAGAAAAAGTAAACTACATATTAAAGTGCTAGAAGAAGTTGATGCTGAGAAGAAAGTTAAGAGAGAGAAAAGGAAACCTCATAATCTTTAGGCACCTAAAGTGATGCTATGAAGAACTGTTTTCTATTTCAACTGAGGAAAGGACTTCAGGGTAAGCCTATTCCCTTTTATTAGAGACTGTGGGATATGTGGGGGAAACGTTCTGACCCTACATGCTATGAACCACTAAAACTGGTGTATAAGAGAAGAGGGGTACTTTTCTGGTGGTGTAGTGGATAAGAATCAGCCTGTCAACGCAGGGAACAGGGGTCTGATTCCGGCCCAGGAAGATTCCACATGCTCCGAAGCGGTTCAGCCCGCGTCCCACAGCCACTGAGCCTGAGCGCTTAGAGCTTGTGCTCAGCAACAAGAGAAGTCCCCCAAGAGAAGCCCACGCGCTGCAGCTGAGAGGGGCCCCTGCTCGCTGAAACTGGAGAAAGCGCACGCGCCAACAAAGACTCAAGGCAACCAGAAACATTTTTAAATAATTAAAAAAAAAAAAAAGAGAGAGAGGCAGAGGGATTAAATACTCAGATTCTTTTCCAGTTACAGATTTTAAGGGAGACTTTTATCATTTATTTCTTGATGAGACTTAACAGCGTTGCTACTCAGAATGTGACCCCAGTGCCAGCAGCCCTGGCATCACCTGGGAGCTAAGAAATGTAGACGCTAACACCCCAGCTCAGATCTGCTGAATCATAATCTGCATTTTTAATAATATTCCCCAAATGATCTATAGGCACAGTCAAGTTTGAGAACTCCTTTTCAGCCGTTGGGGCTTCCCTGAGAGCTCAGTTGGTAAGGGATCTGCCTGCAATGCAGGAGACCTGGGTTCAATCCCTGGGTTGGGACGATCCCCTGGAGAAGGGAAAGGCGACCCATTTCAGTATTCTGGCCTGGAGAAATCCATGGACTGTATAGTCCATGGAGTCGCAAAGAGTCGGACACAACTGAGTGGCTTTCACTTTTATGTACAGCCCTTACATTTGTAATTTGTAACAGTTTACATTTACACTTGTAACAGTTCATGTCCCTTGAACTTGAACAAGTACATGCTTCAGAATCAATAAAAGAAATACTTCATTTGATAACAAAACCTTTCTTTCCCATCCTTATAGGTACTATTTCTGCTTTTCCAAATAATAATAAAAAAGCAACAAATTTTTGAGGCCTATATTCTTTCAAGGTGAAAGCCATATTAGTCCAGGTCACATTCATTCACACAATTCTTCTAATAATAAATTGTAATAGAAGGCTATAAGAGATGTACGCTAAAATCCCAAAGACATAGATAATAACTTCAATTAAGTGATCAAAAACTTGAATGATGTTTAAATTGTTAGGTCCCAGGTAATTTCCATAGGATTGGCCAACTGTAATGAATCTCCCTACGTGATTCACACCAGTAGAAACATGATTCATACCAGGAGAAACTGCTGGTGATTTTACAAGACGAGGTGACTCTCATCTTTCGTAAGAATCCCTGAAAATATCTTATAATGACCCCCTGCAAGGAAGGCTCATCCAAAATATCAGAATTGGGAATGATCCAATACAAAAGGCATTTTTTAACACTCAAGGAAGAAACAGAAGTCAAGACAGCAATTATGCTTCTGATACTAGAACTTGATGTTTTTGTGATAGAAGAAATCAGACAAGATAAGCTCAACTGCTCTCCATCATGTAACTCTGAATATCATTCTTCCTCTGAACATGCCTCAAGAGCTCAAAACCATAAGAATTACATACTCCATTTCAGTGAACAAATCACTTCAGAAAGCATTTCAGGGCAGCTGGGATTCTCAGGTCCTGGACGGTAACAAGCAACGTACCCTCTAAGGCCTGAGGACCCAAAGCTATGTTCTTTTATTCTGCATTTTAGGATGACAGCGCTCAGTCACCAGCAAGGCCCCACCAGGACAAAGAGGCTCTGTGATTGACAAGAGAATACAAAAAAAAGGGAGGAGACCCACTTTTTCCTTTCTCTAGGGAAGACTCTGGCTGAAATTTTAGAACTTAAAAGCTTCTCCCATTTCCACTAGCTCACCTTGGAAGCAAACACCTTCCTGGTTCAGTGACTCAGTTACACATTGAAACAGAATCTGTGCTGAAAATTGATAATGGTAGAAAAATATTGTTTTACTGTGAATTTCAGATCATGACAGCTGTGATGTCCCAGTAAGCTGTCACTGAACTGGCGTAGCATGAAAAGCAGTCTCCATACACGGATGTGTTATTTGAAGCTTTAAGGATACAGACTGGAATAAATCCAGATATTCCCAGTTTTCACTATCTGTGATTTTGTTTTAAGAAACATCTAGAATAGATCATGAAAGAGGAAAAATACGATATGATATTATACAAATATTTCAATTTATTTCTACACCCTGCTACTTATTTCAATAATTTTCTATGTCAAGGGCAGTGATTCTGAAACACTACCCCAAAAATAAATAGAAAATATGGCAAAATTCTTCTTTAAAATGTCAATATCAGTATATAATCAAATATAATCTATGAAATATTTACTCAAAATATAATCAGGTTGGGACATGATAATTTATATTTTCAAAGACTGTAAATATAATTTCCATTCAAAGTAAAATGGAATGTATTAGCAGTGGACTTCATAGATATTTAAAGTGCATTCTGGTGATCACAGTCTTTAAATGGTGATGTATGACGTTTTATTTTGATCAGCGGTAATGCATCAGACTTACACTTGAGAATTATTCACTAAAAGCCAAAACGTTTCAGGCAAATAAATTTATTTCCATTCTCCAATCTTTTTTCCTCCAGTCAGTAAGCATGTCTGTTATTATACCTCTGCAAATATTTCTGAAATCAGTTTTCATTGGCAATCTTATTAGACTTTTTAAAAACTGTACTCTTCAAATGTTACTACCAAGTAAAAGTGCTGTGGACAGCAAGGAGATCAAACCAGTCAATCCTAAAGGAAATTAACCCTGAATAATCATTGGAAGGAATGGTGCTGAAGCTCCAATATTTTGGTCACCTGATGCCAAGGGCCGACTCATTAGAAAAGACCCTATCTGGGAAGGATTGAGGGCAGAAGGAGAAGATGGCATCAGCAGATAAGATGACTGGATGGCATCACCGATGCAGTGGAGAAAAACTTGCAAACTCTGGGAGATGGTGAGGGACAGGGAGGCCTGGCATGCCACAGTTCATGGGGTTGCGAAGAGTCGGACATAACTGAGTGACTGAACAACAACCAAGTAGAACACCACCCAAACTCATAAGTATCAGAGGCAAATTTGAGCCTTACTAGGACAGTGTTGTAATAATGATCTCATACACGTCTGTGACTTCCACTGTAGCCTCCTCACTGCTACCCGTCTAATTCTAAAGGGCCTCACAACTAAGAATATGCGTATTTTATTTATTTTTTTTCATATAAATTTATTTATTTTAATTGGAGATTAATTATTTTACAATATTGTATTGGTTTTGCCATACATCAACATGAATCTGCCTCAGGTATACACGTGTTCCCCATTCTGAACCCCCCTCCCTCCTCCCTCCCCATACCATCCCTCTGTGTCATCTCAGCGCACCAGCCCTAAGCATCCAGCATCATGCATTGAACCTGGACTGGCGATTCGTTTCTTACATGATGTTATACATGTTTCAGTGCCATTCTCCCAAATCATCCCACCCTCGCCCTCTCCCACAGAGTCCAATAGACTGTTCTATACATCTGTGTCTCTTTTGCTGTCTTGCATACAGGGTTATTGTTACCATCTTTCTAATTTCCATATATATGCGTTAGTATACTGTATTGGTGTTTTTCTTTCTGGCTTACTTCACTCTGTATAATAGGCTCCAGTTTCATCCACCTCATTAGAATGGATTCAAATGTATTCTTTTTAATGGCTGAGTAATACTCCATTGTGTATATGTACCACTGCTTTCTTATCCATTCATCGGCTGATGGACATCTAGGCTGCTTCCATGTCCTGGCTATTATAAACAGTGCTGCGATGAACATTGGGGTACACGTGTCTCTTTCAGTTCTGGCTTCCTCGGTGTGTATGCCCAGCAGTGGGACTGCTGAGTCATAAGGCAGTTCTATTTCCAGTTTCTTAAGGAATCTCCACACTGTTCTCCATAGTGGCTGTACTTTAAACTGCAGTTCTGACAGTTCTGGAAAGAGAGGTGGCAAGCTTTGCGGTGCACTGGTCCGTCATCCGCCATGGGGGCACTCCTCCCTAAGATACACCTTAGAACAAGACAAGTCTCCTGATGCTCTCTCTCAGTATATGCCCACGTGCCCACAAAAACAGTAACATCCCTGAGAGGTGACACGTGGAGGAAAGTAATGCTTTTCACACAAGAAACACCATGCCACTACGCAACGAAGATCTATTTCCAGGTCAGATTTTTTTAAATAATAGCTTAATTGATAACATTAGCATACAACTCACTATTCACTATTTTTCTATTTCCTATTATTTCTATCTATCAGTCCTCCTCTTTCACTTAAACTGTGTGAAGCTTTCAAACAGAGCTTCAATTTCCTCCCGGTTGGTTGTTTATCATGATATCTCTCAGATAAGTAGGTTTCACAATCTAGCCATGTATGTAGACATTTTGGACTGGATCCTGGACCATTCCTCTTTTCTCTCCCATTCCCCAGTGTGGCAATCTCTCCTGCTTGTGCAGTCTTCCACTCAAGCTTTCTCGTAATCTACTTTCTCTTGATGGGCTTCACAGGCGCTTGTGGTAAAGAATCCGCCTGCCAATGCAGGAGACGTATGAGGCGTGGGTTTGATCCCTGGGTCGGGAAGATCCCTTGGAGGAGGGCAGGGCAACCCACTCCAGGATTCTTTCTTGGAGAATCCCATGGACAGAAGAGCCTGGCGGGCTACAGTCCATGGGATCGCAAAACGTCAGACACGACTGAAGCGACTGAGCAGGCACACAGCATCTCTCTCACCTAAATAAATAAAGAAGGAAGGAAAACAAAAGAAAAACCCTTAATCCTATAACAATTTTCCCCATCTTTCTCCTCTCAAACTCATTCTGCTTCAACAGCTCACATTTTTTGCGTTTTCTGTTTTTTTTTTGTTGTGCAGTGCAGCTTGTAGAATCTTAAGTTCTCTAACGAGGGATTGAACTCAGGGCCTCAGAAGTTAGAGCTTGGAGTCCTAACCACTGGACTGCCATTTTATTTATTTAAAAAATGTTTCTCAACTTTATTGAGAAATAATTGACAGATACCACTGTATTTAAAAGTATCTAACATGGCACATTTATTTCTCAATATATTATTTCAACTCAACTACAGAAATTTCTCAGCAGGTTACCACTGAAACTTCTCAACCAGGTTGCTAGAGCAAATGAGCACTTCTTTAACCCTTACCTTACTGGATATATCTACAGCATTAACAGTAAATATAGTTTCATTCCTCAAATTCTCTATTTTAATTAACTATCTTCCCTAAGTTTAAAAACAACAAACCCTTCTCAACTCTATTTTTACTAAAATAACAATTACTGTGCTAGGTGCTCACATGTATTCATCCAGTGGTCTTTCACACTGCTAGCAGTTGGGGCAGAGAAGGCACTGGCGACCCACTCCAGTACTCTTGCCTGGAAAATCCCATGGACGGAGGAGCCTGGTAGGCTGCAGTTCATGGTATCGCTAAGGGTAGCACACGACTGAGCAACTTCACCTTAACTTTTCACTTTCATGCACTGGAGAAGGAAATGGCAACCCACTCCAGTGTTCTTGCCTGGAGAATCCCAGGGATGGGGGAGCCTGGTGGGCTGCCGTCTATGGGGTCGCACAGAGTCGGACACAACTGACGTGACTTAGCAGCAGTAGCAGTTGGGGCAAAACAGCTTTTAAAACAAATGAAATAAATTAGAATGGAAACTATCCAAATGTTTACAAGCAGTAAGCTTATATATTATCCAGGGAAGTTTATGTGTGTATGTGCACAGTCACAATTTAAAATACAGTTCTTGTTTTGAGTGACATCCAAAAAGTTGGAAAGACTTTTTATGTAATTCCCACAATTGTTTTTTTATGTAATTCCCACAATCGTACCTATGAGGTCCATATAACAATATATACTTTTTAATAATGAAAAAGCTTAGGTATTCAGGAGTTGTATAATTTGTCCAGTCAAACGGCTCATATGACAATCAAGAATAGCCTCTGTTTATCTCATGAACTCCAAATAAATAATATCTGTATTTCCCTATGTGAACGTCTTAAAAACAACTCAATCTCAGTGTTTACAAAACGTATATGTAATTTCCACACGTTTTCTAATATGCTCACTTTTCAGTATTTTGCTCTTCCTCCTGTTTTAGATAAATTTACTCTTCATCAGGTCATGACCACAACCTTCAACGATGCCCTCACCATTTCTCTCCTGAATAATTGCCTTGGTGTCCTCCCGTTATCTGGTACTGCTGCTGCTGCTGCTGCTGCTAAGTCACTTCAGTCGTGTCCAACTCTGTGCGATCCCATAGACGGCAGCCCACCAGGCTCCCCCATCCCTGGGATTCTCCAGCCAAGAACACTGGAGTGGGTTGCCATTTCCTTCTCCAAAGCATGAAAGTGAAAAGTCAAAGTGAAGTCGCTCAGTCGTGTCCGAATCTTAGCAACTCCATGGACTGCAGCCCACCAGCCTCCTCCATCCATGGGATTTTCCAGGCAAGAATACTGGAGTGGGATGCCATTGCCTTCTCCATTATCTGGTACCATACCCCCTCAAAACCCCAATTCACTCTTACTCAGCATTGCTGGAACTGATCTCCTTGAAATAAAAGTCTAATTATTTAAGACAAGCTCCCCAAAACCTGAAAGAAACTCTTAAACTCCAAATGCCATATATAATTTTCTAGATTGGATTTTTGTGTCATTTTAGATAATAATTTAAAAATACAGAAACTAACTTACTGATATTTAAAGGGTTTTCCAAAAATCAGTAAATGGCTGAAAGACCCACTTCAAAAGTTTTTACTAGTTGTTATTTCAAAGATATTAAGTTTATGTAAACAGATTCAAGGACAATCAGAAACATCTTTCACTCGAGAACTGTAGGGTGTCCAATCAATAAATAGTGTCTCTTTCTTAAAAAAAAAAAAAATCTACAATGTTGGCCTTCACAGAGTAGTACAGATTCATGGAATAGCAGTCATCAAAACTGTTCCTAAATACGTACAAGATCTTCCTCGGTGTGTATGCCCAGCAGTGGGACTGCTGAGTCATAAGGCAGTTCTATTTCCAGTTTCTTAAGGAATCTCCACACTGTTCTCCATAGTGGCTGTACTTTAAACTGCAGTTCTGACAGTTCTGGAAAGAGAGGTGGCAAGCTTTGCGGTGCACTGGTCCGTCATCCGCCATGGGGGCACTCCTCCCTAAGATACACCTTAGAACAAGACAAGTCTCCTGATGCTCTCTCTCAGTATATGCCCACGTGCCCACAAAAACAGTAACATCCCTGAGAGGTGACACGTGGAGGAAAGTAATGCTTTTCACACAAGAAACACCATGCCACTACGCAACGAAGATCTATTTCCAGGTCAGATTTTTTTAAATAATAGCTTAATTGATAACATTAGCATACAACTCACTATTCACTATTTTTCTATTTCCTATTATTTCTATCTATCAGTCCTCCTCTTTCACTTAAACTGTGTGAAGCTTTCAAACAGAGCTTCAATTTCCTCCCGGTTGGTTGTTTATCATGATATCTCTCAGATAAGTAGGTTTCACAATCTAGCCATGTATGTAGACATTTTGGACTGGATCCTGGACCATTCCTCTTTTCTCTCCCATTCCCCAGTGTGGCAATCTCTCCTGCTTGTGCAGTCTTCCACTCAAGCTTTCTCGTAATCTACTTTCTCTTGATGGGCTTCACAGGCGCTTGTGGTAAAGAATCCGCCTGCCAATGCAGGAGACGTATGAGGCGTGGGTTTGATCCCTGGGTCGGGAAGATCCCTTGGAGGAGGGCAGGGCAACCCACTCCAGGATTCTTTCTTGGAGAATCCCATGGACAGAAGAGCCTGGCGGGCTACAGTCCATGGGATCGCAAAACGTCAGACACGACTGAAGCGACTGAGCAGGCACACAGCATCTCTCTCACCTAAATAAATAAAGAAGGAAGGAAAACAAAAGAAAAACCCTTAATCCTATAACAATTTTCCCCATCTTTCTCCTCTCAAACTCATTCTGCTTCAACAGCTCACATTTTTTGCGTTTTCTGTTTTTTTTTTGTTGTGCAGTGCAGCTTGTAGAATCTTAAGTTCTCTAACGAGGGATTGAACTCAGGGCCTCAGAAGTTAGAGCTTGGAGTCCTAACCACTGGACTGCCATTTTATTTATTTAAAAAATGTTTCTCAACTTTATTGAGAAATAATTGACAGATACCACTGTATTTAAAAGTATCTAACATGGCACATTTATTTCTCAATATATTATTTCAACTCAACTACAGAAATTTCTCAGCAGGTTACCACTGAAACTTCTCAACCAGGTTGCTAGAGCAAATGAGCACTTCTTTAACCCTTACCTTACTGGATATATCTACAGCATTAACAGTAAATATAGTTTCATTCCTCAAATTCTCTATTTTAATTAACTATCTTCCCTAAGTTTAAAAACAACAAACCCTTCTCAACTCTATTTTTACTAAAATAACAATTACTGTGCTAGGTGCTCACATGTATTCATCCAGTGGTCTTTCACACTGCTAGCAGTTGGGGCAGAGAAGGCACTGGCGACCCACTCCAGTACTCTTGCCTGGAAAATCCCATGGACGGAGGAGCCTGGTAGGCTGCAGTTCATGGTATCGCTAAGGGTAGCACACGACTGAGCAACTTCACCTTAACTTTTCACTTTCATGCACTGGAGAAGGAAATGGCAACCCACTCCAGTGTTCTTGCCTGGAGAATCCCAGGGATGGGGGAGCCTGGTGGGCTGCCGTCTATGGGGTCGCACAGAGTCGGACACAACTGACGTGACTTAGCAGCAGTAGCAGTTGGGGCAAAACAGCTTTTAAAACAAATGAAATAAATTAGAATGGAAACTATCCAAATGTTTACAAGCAGTAAGCTTATATATTATCCAGGGAAGTTTATGTGTGTATGTGCACAGTCACAATTTAAAATACAGTTCTTGTTTTGAGTGACATCCAAAAAGTTGGAAAGACTTTTTATGTAATTCCCACAATTGTTTTTTTATGTAATTCCCACAATCGTACCTATGAGGTCCATATAACAATATATACTTTTTAATAATGAAAAAGCTTAGGTATTCAGGAGTTGTATAATTTGTCCAGTCAAACGGCTCATATGACAATCAAGAATAGCCTCTGTTTATCTCATGAACTCCAAATAAATAATATCTGTATTTCCCTATGTGAACGTCTTAAAAACAACTCAATCTCAGTGTTTACAAAACGTATATGTAATTTCCACACGTTTTCTAATATGCTCACTTTTCAGTATTTTGCTCTTCCTCCTGTTTTAGATAAATTTACTCTTCATCAGGTCATGACCACAACCTTCAACGATGCCCTCACCATTTCTCTCCTGAATAATTGCCTTGGTGTCCTCCCGTTATCTGGTACTGCTGCTGCTGCTGCTGCTGCTAAGTCACTTCAGTCGTGTCCAACTCTGTGCGATCCCATAGACGGCAGCCCACCAGGCTCCCCCATCCCTGGGATTCTCCAGCCAAGAACACTGGAGTGGGTTGCCATTTCCTTCTCCAAAGCATGAAAGTGAAAAGTCAAAGTGAAGTCGCTCAGTCGTGTCCGAATCTTAGCAACTCCATGGACTGCAGCCCACCAGCCTCCTCCATCCATGGGATTTTCCAGGCAAGAATACTGGAGTGGGATGCCATTGCCTTCTCCATTATCTGGTACCATACCCCCTCAAAACCCCAATTCACTCTTACTCAGCATTGCTGGAACTGATCTCCTTGAAATAAAAGTCTAATTATTTAAGACAAGCTCCCCAAAACCTGAAAGAAACTCTTAAACTCCAAATGCCATATATAATTTTCTAGATTGGATTTTTGTGTCATTTTAGATAATAATTTAAAAATACAGAAACTAACTTACTGATATTTAAAGGGTTTTCCAAAAATCAGTAAATGGCTGAAAGACCCACTTCAAAAGTTTTTACTAGTTGTTATTTCAAAGATATTAAGTTTATGTAAACAGATTCAAGGACAATCAGAAACATCTTTCACTCGAGAACTGTAGGGTGTCCAATCAATAAATAGTGTCTCTTTCTTAAAAAAAAAAAAAATCTACAATGTTGGCCTTCACAGAGTAGTACAGATTCATGGAATAGCAGTCATCAAAACTGTTCCTAAATACGTACAAGACACAACCACAATAAACTTTAAATTGCACTGATTTTTAACTAAAAATCCAGTGTTTATAGCAGATTAACATATGTCTGCTGTTAATCAGTCATATAGGGTCTGTAGATTATCTGCTATGACAACAAGTCTGAGCTGTTCAATGTACATGTTTAAACAAATTGTTGGATTTGTTGCTGCGTTTGCATAGGCAGGTGGAAAGAATTTTTAGCTAGGTACTCACTAAGATGGGACCCAAGTTGTCATAATATGCTTTATGATACTATTTTAAATTAAAGAAAAATGAAACTGGATTACTTCATTTTTAAAAAATATTAATGTTCTTTATACACAGATCACTAATGTTGACAATAAAACAGGCAAAATAACATTTAAAAGTTGTGAGCAGGATTAAGCATAATAGTTTTGTTCCAGTGTCTGCGTTATTGTTGATTTTCTCCTTTGTTTCTCAGTTAAAACAAGAAAGAGCAAGTGGTTCAAAAGAAACTATTTTCTCCACATTGACTGTTGGGAAGATCCTAAGCAAGCCTGAATCAATAATTATGATAAACCCTTTTACTTGAAAAAAAAAAAAAAACACCTTACATTTCTTTACCCATAAATACATACACTCTTGGAAGTAAAGAAATACCTTAAAGAGATGCATTTGACAAAACAGTCTATCAAGTTTTCAAGTATGATTTCTGCTTGGTCTGAATTGATAGTGACAGACATGCTCTCAGGCAAAGTTATGACAATAACATACAAAATGATATAATGCTTAAACAAAAAGGCACAATCATTATGAATAATGCCCACTGGAACCGTACAGAGGCTTTTTCTTTCAAAACACTCTTCAAAATATTGTACCCCAATTCATATCAATAGACAGCTGGATGGCCAACTGGCTAAGAACTGGAACAAGACTAGAACTTTCTCTTCACATACTACCTTCCCTCCACCCACACCTGTCAAGTGCTCCCAGAATTTCATTCGAATGTAAACTTTATTTCTAGAGGTACCAATTAAAAATCAAGATCACCATGTATGATGGGGTTTATAAAGTGTCTTTAATATTAACTTCTCATTTTGGTATTAAATTCTTATTTAAATGCTTCCTTCTCTGCAATCACCTCTGTGTTTTTTCATTCTTCTAATTTTATTGAGGCTTTCAATGGCTAAGTCAGAGATCTTTCTTGGTAAAGGTCGCATTGTGCTTGAAAATATGTGGGTTATTTTCAAATACCTTTCGATATGATTTCTAACATAATTTCACAGTGATAAGAGAACAGACTCTGTATGACTTCAATACCTTTAGACCATGAAATTTTTGTACCTTGTTTTATGTCCCTGGATATGTTTCAGTGTCTCCTAGTTTATAGTCTATGGGAACTTGAATAGAATTTGTAGCCTACTGTTGTGTGAAAACTGTATAAATCTTAATTATGTTGAATTGATTCATAGTGTTTTTCAGGACTACTATATCCTTTGACCTTTCTGTATATTCATTCTATTAATTTTTGAGAGTTTGATATTGAAACTCCAACTAAAAATTTTAATTTATCTACTTAAAAAAATAACTGTAATAAATAGTGGAACTGTATGTAACTGTTCTGTATTTTCCAAGTTGCCTGTAAATATGATATCATACTTTCATAATTTAAAAAATAAAAAAGATAAAAAGAGACCATGTAGGGATGATGTGAAAAGACCTATACCTATAAAATAACTAAGAGCTATGCAAAAGTAAGATATTTTCACTACATATTTTAATAACCATGGTTTCAATACTATGAACACTTTGTTGTTTTTTAAGTAAATTCACTTTATAACTATCACATCCCATGTCACTTTAAGGAAATACTTATGGAACTACTTCCTAAGTTCTTTCTTTACAAAAACATAAAATTGGCAAATTTTCTCTGTATTGAAATGGGGTCTCATTTCCCTTTTTCCCATTTATGGGTTAGGATAAAAACACAAGTTGATTCATTTCTAACACAAAATGTTTCCCTTATCCTCTTCTTAGTAAAGGTTACCATAAATGGAATCATAGGGCCAATATTATTTGATATTTACTGATCTAATTTTATGCAATTAAAATTAAATTAATTGTTAATAAATGGAATAAATAGGTCCTAAGATATCTGTACTTATAATAAAGCTGAATTTCAAAAACAAAATATTCTAATACAATTGGACTTGCTAACTACTAACTTGTTTGTGCATTCCAAACACATGCTGGAGTTCAGACAAACATATAACACTGTTTTCTTTGGTTGCAGTACATTATAAATGGGTTTATTTCACCACTTACCAAACCTCTTTTGTTGAGTTATTCAAACTAACTTCTGCCAAGAACACTAGGAATTTGGTGATAGTGCTCCTTTTTGGAGAAAAACAAACCCCTTTCCTCAGAAAATGGAAAATGTTTATCTTGGCACTAAAACCTTGTATTGAGCCTTCTGGAAAGTATTTTAAATTGTTGTTTTTAACCTAGACTTTGTGACTGCAACAGGAAAAGGTTCCGTAGCTCTGCACCAAAATACATATTTATAGGGTTGATTTTCCTTCTACACCAAAAATACTAGTTTGATGGCAGCAGTTTTCAAAGTATAATATCCTAAGACCCTAACTAACATTGGGTACTATCACTATATGCAACACAATTGTTTTTTTAAACCTCAAAAACTTCTGATGACTAAGAAATGCTAAATGTTGATCAAACATGCTGTCTTAAAGTGCCATATTGGGAAGGACTGTTTCACTTAACAAACTGGGTTTGGTAGGAATTCTCACACACAAAAAAAACTTTACTTGATTGTACTTTCCTCCTATGCATGCCAAGAAAAGATATGTTTCTAAGTTTTTATCTTTTTTGTACATCTCTCCCACTAGGTATCTTCAGATTAGACAGAGGATAAAGATAAACTACATGAACTTGTAATACTGTCCTAATAATGCATCTGAATACAATTAAGGTTTTAGAAACTGATAAAATGAAAGCCATTGTTCTCAACTCCCATATCACATCCCTAAATTACCAAAATATAAGAAAGCGACCATAGGAGTTGTAAAGTATATATGAAAGTATGTTAAAAATAGTAGGTCATATGAGTTCACAAATGCCCCCCGGTAGCTGCAATGATTTCTCAGTCACTAATAACCGACATAAAATACCATGCACTCCATTATGAATAAGTTCTCCCCACCTTAAAAACTTCATCCATTTTTTCCTTCTAATAGCCTGCCCATCTTTTACATGAAAAATTAAAGTAGCATCATTTTATATTTGCATATAACATTTTTATAATGTCAAAGGAAGTTAAAATTATATCACCATTCTTCAGTTCAGTCACTCAGTCGTGTTCAACTCTGCAACCCCATGAAGTGCAGGACGCCAGGCCTCCCTGTCCATCACCAACTCCCAGAGTTCACTCAAACTCACGTCCATCGAGTCGGTGATGCCATCCAGCCATCTCATCCTCTGTCGTCCCCTTCTCCTCCTGCCCCCAATCCCTTCCAGCATCAGCATCTTTTCCAATGAGTCAACTCTTCACATGAGGTGGCCAAAGTATTGGAGTTTCAGCTTTAGCATCATTCCTTCCAAAGAAATCCCAGGACCAATCTCCTTTAGGATGGACTGGTTGGATCTCCTTGCAGTCCAAGGGACTCTCAAGAGTCTTCTCCAACACCACAATTCAAAAGCATCAAGTCTTCGGCACTCAGCTTTCTTTACAGTCCAACTCTCACATCCACACATGACCACTGGAAAAACCATAGCCTTGACTAGACGAACCTTTGTTGGCAAAGTAACGTCTCTGCTTTTGAATATGCTGTCTAGGTTGGTCATAACTTTTCTTCCAAGGAGTATGCAACTTTTCATTTCATGGCTGCAATCACCATCTGCAGTGATTTTGGAGCCCAAAAAATAAAGTCAGCCACTGTTTCCACTGTTTTCCCATCTATTTGCCATGAAGTGATGGGACCAGATGCCATGATCTTTGCTTTCTGAATGTTGAGCTTTAAGCCAACTTTTTCACTCTCCTCTTTCACTTTCATCAAGAGGCTTTTTAGTTCCTCTTCACTTTCTGCCATAAGGATGGTGTCATCTGCTTATCAAATATATATTAGAACGTTCTAACAGGAAATTAGTTGTTTAAACATTCTGCTATGGTTGACTGTCTTATTTAGGTTAAACAAAAAAGATATCTATCAAATACATCTCACTAAAATCCATAACTGTCTTTGTCAATCATTGTAAATTTTAATTTTAAAAGACTTGTACTTCCTGCTGTGATTGAATTCTGTCTATATCATGAAAAATTAAGAAAGAAGTCTATCCAGTTGAGTGTAATAAGAGTGAAACAAACAGGAATTACTAGTATTACTTCAAATGAAAGAGTGGACTCTTCCTAATCAAAAATCTTACTCCCATACTGTTGTGTTTATGCAACAATGACAGATACGATATTTATTGGCATTACAATTTTCAGCCATTCTAACACTCCCCCACATTCCTGAGAGTCTCAGTGTCAATGAAAAATACAACTTTGACTTCACAAACTAACTTAATGTTTTACAGAAGGTGATTAGTGTGCTAGGTTACCTTTGCAAAAGACTTAGATTAAGTCCTACCATCACTTTTCTCTCATTTAAATTTGAAATGTTGATTGTTTTATAAAGAGAGTGATGAGTATCTAAACTGAGGGCCAAAAAAGCAAAAATTCACTTATCAAGATCTGAGGACTATTAATTTATATATTCAGCTTTCCAAGATGAACTTATAAGCATAATATGAAAAAAATCACATCTTCCTTCCCTCTCTTTCTTCACTAAGAAGCAGTGACTGATCTCTGACCACTCCAGAAAACAAATCAAACAAAAAATCATGTCATTTGTGGGGAATAATAATTTAGAAAGCACATTAGTTATACAGATGACTTTAAAATTATCAAGGAAGAATGTTTTTCTATTTAAGTAAATAGATAGAACATACCTGAAAAAGAACATGTACATGGCAGCTGTGATGCAGAACAAAAGGACCTATAAAAAGGAGATAATACATTACTTTCAAGAGAACACTGACATCATCATTTGTGTGTCTTATCAAACCAAAATACGCACTATTAAACGTTATACATGAAACAATGAAAAGGTGTACAAAACCAGTCATATACATATCACATTCCCTACCTTTCAAAAAGTTATATCAAGGCATAAATGAGTCTGTATATTTACACATATACAAATAAATAAAACTACATACACTATACAATATATATGTGTGTATATATATACATATTTAGATACATAACACTATATATCCATGTGTGCATGTATATCGATTCAGTAGAGGGTTCAGATCAGTTCAGTTCAGTTCAGTCACTCAGTAGTCTCCGACTCTTTGCGACCCCATGAATCACACCACGCCAGGCCTCCCTGTCCATCACCAACTCCCGGAGTTCACCCAAACTCATGTCCGTCGAGTCGGTGATGCCATCCAGCCATCTCATCCTCTGTCGTCCCCTTCTCTTCCTGCCCCTAATCCCTCCAGCATCAGAGTCTTTTCCAATGAGTCGACTCTTCACATGATGTGGCCGAAGTACTGGAGTTTCAGCTTTAGCATCAGTCCTTCCAATGAACACCCAGGACTGATCTCCTTTAGGATGGACTGGTTGGATCTTCTTGCAGTCCAAGGGACTCTCAAGAGTCTTCTCCAACACCACAGTTCAAAAGCATCAATTCTTTGGCACTCAGCTTTCTTCATAGTCCAACTCTCATATCCATACATGATCACTGGAAAAACCATAGCCTTAACTAGACGGACCTTTGTTGGCAAAGTAATGTCTCTGCTTTTGAATATGCTATCTAGGTTGATCATAACTTTCCTTCCAAGGAGTAAGCGTCTTTTCATTTCATGGCTGCAATCACCATGTGCAGTGATTTTGGAGCCCCCAAAAAATAAAGTCAGCCCCTGTTTCCACTGTTTCCCCATCTATTTCCCATGAAGTGATGGGACCAGTAGAGGGTAACAGGGTTCAAAAAAGAATAGCCAATTGTTAAAATTATATCTAAGAATTCCTGAAGAAGCAAGTAACTCAAGAACAAAGACAATGGCTTTTATATAGTGAAGTCAGGAGAAAAATCATAAAGCTCATTAACTATTATTTCAAGATAACCAGATTTTAAAATATAAAACACAGCCCAATTGACAACCAATTATAATCAATAAGAAAGGCCCCTAAAAATATAATCCTCCTGTATGGGATATAGACTCCCTATTAAAAAAAAAAAAAATCCTCTAAAAGCAAGCATCAGAACACACAGTAAATCTGGATTAAAAAAGCTCCCTTAAAACACATCACACTAAACACAATATACTAAGACGTATATGAAAAGAATCCAAACCCAAGTCCTGACCAAAAGCTTAGTTATGCCAAGGAAGTGGATCTCCATAAAATTGTTTTAAATCAATAAAGTAGATATTGTAAAATGTGTTCCAACATCAACAATAACAGCGTGAATTAAACATAAAAATTAATGTCCTCACATCACAGACAAATGACAAGTGAACAATCATTAACTATTGTTAAAGACTGATTACAAGGAACCACAAAAGCAGTTTTACAAAATAGTGTTCAGCTATTCCCAACACAAATTCCAGCTGACCTAAGGAAAATGTAAAAATTTTGCTATTACAAATCAAGCTTGATAGATTTGTCACCTCGGCTTAAGATACGCATTATAAACACAAACTGAATCACTTAGGGATATATAAGCCTACCAACCCAAAAGAGGATGGGCATCATGCTCTCTGATTTCAAACCATATTTCAAAGCTATAGTAATCAAAATGGTATGGTATTGGCATAAAAAGAGAATAGAGAATGATACAGAATAAAAGGGCCCAGAAATAAACCCATGCATACATGGTTGATTGATTTATGATAAAGGAGCCAAGAATACACAATGGGAATACAACAGTCTCTTCAATAAATGGTATTGCAAAAATAGCATAGACACATGCAAAAGAATGAAGCTGGACCACTATCTTACATCACACACAAAATTAACTCAAAATAGATTACATATTTGAAGGTAAGGCCTGAAACCATAAAATTCCCAGAAGAAAACATAGTTGGCAAGCTCCTAGACATAGGTCATGGTGATTTTTAAAAATCTGACACCAAAAGAAACAAAAGCAAAAATAAAGTGAGACAGTAAACTAAAAAGTTCAGAAAAACAAAGGTAACCATCAACAAAATGAAAAGGAAACCTACTAAATAGGAGAAAATAATTACAAATGACATAATTGATAAAGGACTAAAATCCAAAATATAAAAAGAACTCCTACAACTCAATATCAAAGGAACAAATAATCCAATTTAAAAATGGTCAGAAGATTAAATTTTTCCAAAGAAGACAAATAAATGGCCTACAAGTACATGAAAGTATGCTCAACATTAGGGAAATGTAAATCAAAACCATAACACGATATCATCTAACACTTGTTTGAATGGCTATCACCCAAAAGACTAGAAATAACAAGTGTTGATGAGGATATTAAGAAAAGGGAACCCCTGTGTACTGTTGGTGGGAAGGCAAATTGGTGCAATCACTATGGAAAACAGCATGGAGGCACTTCAAAAAAGCAAAAATAAAACTGCCATATGGTCCAGAAATTCCACGTCCAAATATTCATCCAAAGAAAATGAAAACACTAACGGGAAACGACATACGTGAAGCACTATTAATAGCCCAGATATGTAAACAACTTAAGTATCCATCAATAGATGAATGGATGATTAAACCGTGGTGTACACAGACACACACACGCACACACAGGTGGGGGGATACTATTCAGCCATAAAAAAGAATGAAATCTTGCCAACTGCAACAACATGGAAGGACCACGAGGGCACCAAGTTTTAAGTGAAATAAGTCGGTCAGAGAAAGACAAACATCATATGATCTCTTCCGTGTGGAATGTGAAGGAGGAGGAAGAAGGCAGAAAGAAGAAGGAAGAAAGAGAAATAGAAATTTGAGCTCACAGATACTAAGAACAGATATGTTACAGCAGTGGTGGGAGAAATGGGGCAGCTGCATTTTTTTTTTTAAATTAATTTTTTAAAAGGATGTGTGTGTTAATCACTTAGTCATGTCCGACTCTTTGTGACCCCATGGACTCTAGCCCTCCAGACCCCTCTGTCCATGGGATACTCCAGGCAAGAATACTGGAGTGCATTGATATCTCCTTCTCCAGGGGATATTCCTGACCCAGGAATCAAACCCAGGTCCCCTGCACTGCAGGCCAATTCTTTACCATCTGAGCCAAAGGGAAGTCCATCCTTTTAAAAGGATAGGTATCGATCACTACAAAACAAACACTTACTTTTATTAATTTCTTACAAAGTAATATATGAAATCTTTCATTATAAAGTATATGAAATCTAATAAACATGCACACACTCTTCTCTCCTATCTCCTTCTTTTCCTCTCCCAATCTCTCTTGTCTTTAAAAATACCTTATCCATGATGCATAAGGTTCATGTCACTGGTTTTGAAAATGTGACAAAGCATAAAGAATAATTTTCAGTTACTACTTAATCAATTATAAATTCCAAGCGAGTTTGTTTACTGGCAATAATTTGCGAGCCAATGATCCACATCAAGAAACTCAATTTTTATTTTCCTTTCCTTGAATCCCCTTGGGGCAATGCCAATCTTCCCAAATGCTCAGTATTTCATTCTTTCCCTGCACAAGTCATTATCCCCCTCACAAACTCCATTCACAAACCACTCTGGAAGTGTCACACAAGCCCTTCCTAAGTTCTCTATTTTCTCCAAAGAAAATTTCTAAAAGCCTCCCTCAAAATGTTTCTATGCTCCATCCTCAGATGCTAGACCTATCTGTGCTCACATGAAACTAACAATTATCTTCATGAATAACACATTTGAAACTGGGAAAGAACATAATGTTTAAGAACTCAAGCTCTGGAATAAGGCAAATAAAGGTTTGAATCTAGTTCTGTGTGACTTTTGATGCTTTCTAATGAGGTGGAAGAACTTGGAGCCTATTACACACAGTGTAGTCAGTCAGAAAGAGAAAGAGAAAGATCATATATTAATGCATATATATGGAATCTAGAAAGATAGTACTGATGTCTTACTTGCAAGGTAGCAATGGAGATGCAGACATGATGTGTTTTTTATAATTTCCCCTAAAATCTTAGATCCCTTATTTGTAAAGATCCCTTATTTCAAACCTCACTTTGAATTGTTGGGAAGATTAAATGAGACAATACTTGCAGTGTCATGGGTTTAGCAGATTATTTTTATTCTGTTCTGTTATTCATGAAAGTGATGTAGATATAAAAACCTCATCCAGAGACAGAGAAACCTGTAGAGGTTTTTAAAATCTTTGTTTAAAAGCAAGTAGACTTTGCCTTTATGAAATCTTCTCAAATCAACAATATTTGAAGTTCATTTTTTTTTAACAGTTTTAAGACATGAAAACCTGTGCAAACAGGAGGAAACATGTAAGGGATATTATTAAAGTACAAGTGATCAACTCATTCGAGAAATATTCACACATATCATGCGCCAGGCACTACTGTAGAACCTAAAACAGTATACAAAATGGACCAAGTCCTTGCCCTTGTGGGCCTTATCCTCTGGTAAGGCAAGAGAAGATATCAAATTAGTATGTCAGACAGCAATGAATTTTGAAGTGAAACAAAGTAGGATAAGGAGATAAAGGGGTGGTTTTACACAAAGTGGTCAAGGAAGCAAAGACTTGTTAGTAGAGACTCTGAGGAGATGAGGAATAAGCAAGGGGGTTCTATCAACAGAACCAATGGAAAATATTTTTTAATTTTATTGAGAAAGATGGTGAGTATTATGTGAAAGATGCTAAAGAAAGGACTTCTTTATTAGCCACATACAGTTTTCAAAGTTTTTTTTTAATTAATTGTGCTAAATCTGTTAAACACTAACTTCAACAGACTGCTTTTCCAAATAAATGCAAATTGTAGTTGAATGAAGAATATAGTCTCTATGTTTTGAAATATAAAATTTTAAAGGCAAAAGGTACTTTAGGTGATGTATTTTTTTTTCATAGTAGGAAACACAGATCCTTAAAAAGCCAGTGATACATCCACGCCTACCCTGTTGGTTGTATCTTGCATTTCCTCTATTAAACAAATATTGGTCAAGTGTTACTGTTTCCATTCTATACAGAAGATATTTAAAAATGATTCTAACCCTCAAAGATCTTATAGAATACTGCTCCATAGTTTAATTCTGCAGATACTTTACACATGTGTGGCTATTTAAAAATTTTTATAGATATATTGAGGTATAACTGACATTTAATGTGTACAAATTTGTAATTTCTGACATAGGTACACAGCTGTAAAATCAGAATTAAGATAACGAACATATCCATCACACCCAAAATGTTTTTAACAGCATTCCTTCATTATCTCTGTAGTACGACTCTATAGTGATGTCACCTTTCTCACTCCCAACACTGGCAATTTGTATCTTCTTGTCTTTATTAGTCTATGAATTTATTAATTGTACTGATTTTTATCAAAAAAAGAGCTTTTGCTTAATCAATTTTCTTTTTCCATTTTCTATCTTGTTTACTTAAATTTAATTTTTATTAATTCCTTTTTGTTTGGTTTGATTTTGTTTTCTTAGTTTCTTAAGGATAGAAATTTAGGTCATTGGTTTAAGTTTTTGTTTGTTTTTTTCCTATATAGGTGTACAAAGATGTGTATAAGAGACAGTCCATGATGCATAAGGTTCATGTCACTGGTTTTGAAAATGTGACAAAGCATAAAGAATAATTTTCAGTTACTACTTAATCAATTATAAATTCCAAGCGAGTTTGTTTACTGGCAATAATTTGCGAGCCAATGATCCACATCAAGAAACTCAATTTTTATTTTCCTTTCCTTGAATCCCCTTGGGGCAATGCCAATCTTCCCAAATGCTCAGTATTTCATTCTTTCCCTGCACAAGTCATTATCCCCCTCACAAACTCCATTCACAAACCACTCTGGAAGTGTCACACAAGCCCTTCCTAAGTTCTCTATTTTCTCCAAAGAAAATTTCTAAAAGCCTCCCTCAAAATGTTTCTATGCTCCATCCTCAGATGCTAGACCTATCTGTGCTCACATGAAACTAACAATTATCTTCATGAATAACACATTTGAAACTGGGAAAGAACATAATGTTTAAGAACTCAAGCTCTGGAATAAGGCAAATAAAGGTTTGAATCTAGTTCTGTGTGACTTTTGATGCTTTCTAATGAGGTTTTTTATTAATTCCTTTTTGTTTGGTTTGATTTTGTTTTCTTAGTTTCTTAAGGATAGAAATTTAGGTCATTGGTTTAAGTTTTTGTTTGTTTTTTTCCTATATAGGTGTACAATGATATAAATTTCCTCCTAATATCTGATGTACAAGTATCCTAATTTTATTTTTTTTTAATTTAAATTTATTTTTTTAATTGGAAGCTAATTACTTTACAATATTGTATTGGTTTTGCCATACATCAACATGAATCTGCCACGGGTGTACACATGTTCCCCATCCTGAACTCCCCTCCCACCTCCCTCCCCGTATCATCCCTCTGGGTTATCCCTATGCTAGAGTCCATTTTTGTTCCATTCAAAATACTTTCTAATGTTTGCTTTTGCTCCCTTTTATGATCCATGGCTTAATTCAGTTCAGTTCAGTTCAGTTGCTCAGTTGTGTCTGACTCTGTGACCCCATGGACTGCAGCACCCCAGGCCTCCCTGTCCATCACTAACTCCCGGAGTTTATTCAAATTCATGTCCATGACTTCATTAGAAGTGTGTTGCTTGATTTCCAAATACTTGGGGATTTTCAGCTATCTTTTTGTTGTTACTGACTTATTTATTCTATTCGGGTCAGAAAATACTTCATTGGACTTGATTATTCCTAGGTTTATCAAAACTTACTTGATGTCCCAGAATATGTTTCATATGTTTGGTAAATAATCTGTGTGCCTTTTAAAAGAATGTGAATTCAACTGTTGTTGGGCGAGAGTCAAGCTGCTTAACAGTGTTGTTCCAGTCTTGTAAGTCTTTATTGATTTATCTGTCTACTTGTTCAACAATTACTGAGACAAAGTATCAAAATATCCTGCCGTAATTATGCAGGTGTCTCCATAATCTCTCCTCACAGTTCTATCAGTTTTTCCTTGGTGTATTCTGAAGCTCTGCTATCAGCAACAAGACATTTAGAATTACGCTTACTTTACTATGATGAAATTACCTTCTTTATCTCTGGCATTCTTTGCTTTGAAATCTATTTCATCTGACAGTAATTCCAGCTTTCTTTTGGTTACCATTAGTTTTCCACTCTTTTAACTGATTTGGTCTTTATAGTCAATGTCTAGAGGCATCATATTGCTGTTTCTTGCTTTTTTATCCTGTCTGAAACCTCCACCTCTTCATTTGGCATATTTAGATAGTTTGCATTTAAGACGATTATTGGTAAGTTCAGAACTAAATCTGTCCTCTTGCTATTTTTTCTACAGTTTCTTTTTCATAATTTTATTTATTTATTTTCAGCCGTGCTGGGTCCTGGTGACTGCGGGTGCTGTTCTCCACTTGCGGTACACAGGGGGCCACTCTCAGCTGCAGTGTGTGGGCCTCTCTTGTGCAGCACAGGCTCTAGGCGCCCAGGCTTCAGTAGCTGCAGCTCGTGGGCTCACAGCTGCGGCTTCCAGGCTCTAGGGCACAGGCTCAGCTGCTCTGCAGGAGGTGGGATCCTCCCAGACCAGGGACTGAACCTGGGTCTCCTGTCTTGACAAGAAGATTCTTTACCAGTGAGCTAGCAGAAAAGCCCTCAATAGTTCCTTATCTGTTTCTCTTTTCTTCCTCTGCCTTTTTTGAATCAACTCAGTTTTTTTTAAGTTGGCTTGTTTGTTTGTTTAAAGGCTTCATAGTAAAAATCTTTAAATTGATACAGTCTCCATTCAAGTGATATTATACCACTTAACATATAAAATGGAATCCCTCAATAGTATACTTCTGTTTCTTCCCTGTCCCTAACATTTGTGCTATTACTATCATCCATTATAGTTCTATATATTTTGTAGAAAATATATTTTAAATATTTTTCTTAAAAAATGTATGTCTAAAAAAGTTTTGACCTTTGTTTTTAAAGTTATTTTTTCTGGGTATCAATTTCTAGGTGGATGGATCATTTTATTTCAGTAGTTGGCTCAATAAGTACTGCTTCAGTGTCTTCTTAGAATTTGATTATGAGGTGTCTTAGAGTAGTCTTTTTCATGCTTCTTTTAATAGGGCTTCATTAAATTTCTTCGATCTGTGGATTTATAGTTTTCATCAAATTAGAAAATTTTTAACCATAATTACATGAAATATATTTTCTCCCTCTCCCTTTCTTCTTTGGGAACTCCAATTATTATATAGTAGGTCACCTAAAGTTGTTCCACAACTCAGTAATTTTCTCCTTATTTTGCAAAAAAAAAAAAATCCCTTTATTTTCCATGATTCATTTTGGATCATTTCTGTTCTTATGTCTTCAAGTTCATTAATATTTTCTTCTGTAATGTATAATATGTTATTAATGCCACCCAGTAAATTTTACACACGTAATTACTATAGCATAATTAGAAATCTGATTTGATTTTTTTCCATTTTCCATTTCTCTAACTCTTGTGAAACTTATACAGAATTCACTTATAACAATGCTTTCTAATGTCACTGCCTGCCAACTAACAGCTTTTGTCAGTTCTCATTCAGTATTAATTGATTATCTCCTCATTACAGGTCAACTGTTCTTGTTTCTTACTGCATGCCTGGTCATTCTGATTAGATATCACACATTCTGAATTTCACCTTGATATTTCTGTATGCCCATAAATCTCCTTGAGTTTTGTTCTTGGTCACAGTTATTTGGAAACAGTCAAATCCTTTAATGACTTGCTCTTAAGATATATTAGGAGGGCGTGGGGTAGTGCTCAACTTAGGACTAATTACTCCTCAGGCTGAGATAAGACCCTTATGTGTCCTCCACCCAGTGCCATATGAATCTTGAGATTTTCCAGGCTGGCTGACAGGAACAGACACTATGCCTACTGCTATTTGAATGCCAAGCACTCAATTAAGCACTTCTAATCCTTTCAGGTCATTCTTTCCTTGACCTGGGGTATCTTCCTCATGTACATACCCTAATCAGTAACCAGCTGAATACCTTCCTCTCTCATCTTCAGTGGACTCCATCCAGCAGTGGATACCATAACGGACAAGCAGTTACAGACATATCCATAATTGCAAAAAGTTCTATTAGACCTGTCTGGCTAGCAAATGACATGTCCACTATGCACTGAGGTAATGCTACACTTAATATATTCTAACTTTGGCTGTAAAGTGTGCATCTGCACACATCTATTTTTATCCTTTACATTTTTATGTCTAAATTGACACACAAAATAATTATATCACAGTTTACTCATTTGTGGAAATAATACAATATTAACTATTACACAGATTGTAAGCATTGAGTGAGATAACATACATAAAGCCTAATAGAATGACCAGTACATCCAAGATGCTCAAGGAATGGTAACTACTGACAAGAAATAATTTCTCTATAACCATATTTCACAATAATTGTACAATATACTTAAACAGGATAAGTGCTTTTGAAATTGCTATTATCACTTTGATTTTTTTTAATTCAAAAAAATAATGAAGGGTGTAATACAACATGAATGAACCTCAAAAAAACTATTTAAGTGAAGGAAGCCAGTTTCAAAAGACCACATGTTGTATGACACCATTTATCTGAAATTTCAGAATAGACAAATGTCCTTACAGCAAGGAGAATTATGGCTGTCTAGAGCTAGAGGAGTGAGGGCTGATGGAGTTTGTCCATGGTAAATGGTTTCTTCAGGGGTCGATGAAAATATTCCAAAAGTAGACCACATGGAGACGTACACAGTTCTGTAAGCATACTAAAAACCCATGGAATTGACACTTTTATAGCATGTAATATATCTCAAAAACACTTAAAACTTTTAAAAAATTGATACATATACTTGAGAGAAACAAAAACTCAAACTGAATGACAAAAATACAATGAACAGAAAGTTCCCTTATATTCTAGAGCTCTGGTATTCTGTCTGCATAGAACTGTGTAGGTGTGTCCATGTATGTGTGTGTACATTTGTGCAAAGATACATGCCAAATAAAGACACTCTTTTATACTTTTTAATTTTACACACATATACACAGAGGAATGCTAAGGTTTATTTAAATAGTCTGTGAATAAATAGAGTGGAGGCAATATATACTGAATACCAAAGTAAACACTGTAAACTTGCACGCATATCTCTGGAGGTAAATCCTTAGAATTGAATTCACTGTATCAAAGATAGGTGCATTTTTAATTCTGATATACTCTCATATCAATGATATATCAAAGTAGCTATACCCTGACATGAACAATTTCCCTATAGCCACAAAACTGCGTTTTATCCTCACAATGTGATAGATGAAAGAAATGATATATTATAGTTGCATTCTTTGTATGAATGAAATTGAGCCTCACAGGTTTATAAATCTTTTCGTTTTTGGTCAGTTGATTTAACTACTTTTTCACACCCTTTGCCTATTTTTCAACTATGGATCTTTTAGAAACCATTTTTATTTTTTGAAACTGAATATACCTATGTGAAAGCATAAATTAATTTCATTATTTTCTATTTGCACCAAGAACAAAAGTGAAAGTGAAAGTGAAGTCGCTCAGTCGTGTCCAACTCTTTGTGACCCATGGACTGTATGTAGCCCACCAAGCTTCTCCGTCCATGGGATTCTCCAGGCAAGAATACTGGAGTGGGTTGCCATATCCCTCTCCAGGGGATCTTCCTGACCCAGGGATTGAACCCAGGTCTCTCACATTGCAGGCAGATGCTTTAACCTCTGCACCACCAAGAACAGAGGTGGTTAAATAAAACACTGTGTAGTGGAAATTTCATAATGTACTAGACTAAAAGAATATTTAAGTCGAGTGCACAAATAATATGAAAGTAAAGTTCATTCAGCTGAAAAATACTGTTTTCTCTCAAATAAATTTTCAGGAAGTGATAGATTTACAATACATGGCTTCCTGTTAGAGAGCTTACAAAACTTACAGGGAAAAACTGTACTATGGCTGTCTTCACTATGTCACTATGTAGGATTATATGAAAACTATCCCTCTCGATGTGCTAACAAAGAAACAATACCATGATATGTGAATACTTTATAAACCTAAAAATAGCCAGAAATACACAAAATGTGACTATGACCCAGTAAAGAAGGCTGTTTTTACCATTTAAGCCTCAAAATGGTTAAAACACATATCCTGAAGTCATTTAAAGTCTACTAGCGACCTAAACAGATGGTGCATTTAACTACTTCCTCCCACAGAAATCTCCTGCTTTTCTTTAATATCCTCAATGAAATGTTCCTTAGCCCTGCTCACTGCCTTTGCCCACTCCTGCCTGAGTGTGTCCAAAGATGCTCCTTGTTGCCTGGCCTTCATTGTTCACATTAAGCCTGTTTCCTCCCCGTATTCACTGAGCCCCTTTCCTCCCATTACACAAACAAATACTGAAACCTCATCTCTGCTTTCTGGAAAAGAGCAATAAATTTCTCCTTGCCTCATGTGTACTTCATTCATATTTTAGCCATGCATCCACCCACCCTCCCATTAAAAAAAAAAAGGGATCTGCTATTTATGCGTTACTAACACTTCATGCCTGAGCAAGTCAAAAGGAGAGAGATACAGAGACGGTCTGATAAGCTCTAGACGATCAGGAGACCTCATGATCGTCAAGAGAAACAGAATAGACAAGGAACCACTAGTCACCTTTGCCTATATATTTACTACAGTGCTTGCTATACTGCCAGGGTATTAGGGCAATAAAACCACATAATATTGATTCTTGTTGTTGAAGTCAGTCTAGTGGAAATGTAAGCATATTAACAAATCAGCCCAATACAATATGCTAAGACAGAATATTTACATTTTACCCTACAAGAGGTGCTCACCAAAACATTTAATTATATTATTATTTTAATTATTCAATATATATTTAGACAAAGCTTTTTTGGTTGTCTGCATACCTTTACATCTCTAATGTAAGTTACTCAAAACACAAAGTGCCCCAAAGCAATTGCTATTCCATGTAATTCCATACAAGGACAGATTCTTGATATTCCATATAAGGCTTCTGATAATAAAATTTAACTTCTATGTATAGCAACCATCTTTCAAAAACTAAATACTACTCCCATTCATATACTTTGTAAAGGTGGAACTTAAGACTCTATAAGCATTTTCAATTTTCCTAAAAACACAGACCATTACATAGCCTCTTGGGGAAGCCATTCTTATAAGATCAATGAGTGTTACCACAATTTGCAATTTATATATTTTGCTTTGAACACACAACAGATCATTATCACAGTATTAATATGCTTTTAAAAATGCATCGTCTTAAATGGTGGGATTGTTAAATAGCTACGTATTACTTTATAATTTTCAAAAATCCTTATATAATTTGAATCACATAATATATAGTACATCTTTATAATCTGTCCCTTTGTTTTGGATTAGCAGTTTTGCTTACTGACTTCTTTTTTTTTTAAGTTTCCTTTCCTTGACATAACAAATACAGGAAAAGTACAAAACACCTTGGGCCCTTTAGGGCCACAAATACCAGACCACTAGTAAGAAAGAAGTCTGGGGTCTCCAGATTAAGAGTATAAACTCCAGCAAATCACTTCTATTTTTTAAGCCTTAATTTTTCATCTTTAAGAAACAGGGCACACAAAGCCAGTGCACTGGGACAACCCTGAGGGATGGGATGGGGAGGGAGGTGGGAGGGGGGTTCAGGATGGGGGACACATGTACACCCGTGGCTGATTCACATCAATGTATGGCTAAAGTAATTAGCCTTCAATTAAAATAAATTAATTTTTTTAAAAGAGACATTAGATTAATCTCTTGGATCACAACTCCAAAATTCTATGATTCCATGAGTCAACATTTTTCAGTGCACTACAAAATTATTTCAAAGCACACTGTCACTAATATATGATAAGCCAAACCTCAGAATATATGCATATACTAAGCAAAAGAGAGCATTTTCTCTGACTGAACTGAGGGTGGGAAGTCACACTAGGTATGCCAGCTCTGCCCGGGCTCCTCCTTGCACTGCTCACCTTTCTTGATTTATACCTTCAAGGTCAGCAAACACAGTCTGGCAACATGTTAACCTTGACATTTTCCAGTTGTGGAAACAGTTCTGTTAGATAGAGGCAAGGAAGTACAGACTGTATAATGTGCTGTCCTTTTATGGTAAATAGGTAAGCTGTATTTTGTCTTCCATAAAAGTGAAACAATTTACAGAATCTAACTATAGAACCAACTATAGAATATTTCCGTATGAAGTAACAAGTACAACCTGAACATCATAATCCTTATTAGAACACAATTCTAATTTGGCTGGCAAATTAAAAAAAAAAAAAAAAAGCTTTAAATTGCAACTTACTATTTAAAGGATTACAGATAAAGGTTTAGACAGTAAAAAAAAGAAAAAAGAGTTTAAAAGAAAATTCAATGGTCAAGTGAAAACCACCACGCGAATTCACTCTCTAAACAAAATACTTATTGAAAGCATGTTCTCTAAATCGGTACTACAAAAATCAATTCAACATTATCATCAAACACCCACAGCGCTTTATTTATATCCCTATTATTATCATATAAAGAACATGCAGTTACTGAAAGCAAAGGTTGTCTAATGACATATTTAAAAGCTTAAAAGCTATCAAGATATTCAGCTGCTTCTTTTCTTTCCCATACCCATTTCTCTACTTTACAGTCAATTAGTTGGTTATTAAAAGTCATTAAAAAGGCAAATCAAAGCAAACAAGAAAGGAAATGTGAAAAGGAAGCATAAGGAGCCAAAAAGAAACCATAAGAGTGTTTACAGTTAAAGGTAAGGTATAAAAAATAAATAAAAAAGAACCAGAGAACAGAGAGAGAGAGGAAAGTGGAAGAGTAAATCAGACAATGAACTGCTAACTGGCTAGCAACGCCAGGCACTGTGCATTTTTTAAAATTACCTCTAATCTTAATAATAGCTCTTCAAGGTAGGTGTTTGGTTTTCTGTTGTTGTTTTTGGGGGGTAGGAATTGGAGGATGATGGCTTTACAACATTGCATTGGTTTCTGCCTTACAACATGAGTCAGCCGTAAGTCTGCACACATTCCCTCCCTCTTGAACCTCCCTCCTCGTCCCTCCACCCCACCTCACCCCTCTAGGCTGTCAGAGCACCAGAGCACCAGGCTGAGCTCCAAAGTAGGTTTTTAATCATTCCCATTTTAGAGATGAGGCAACTGGACTTGGAAAGTACGCTACTCACTTAAAATCACAAAATATTTAAGTGGCTGAACTAAGACTCAGAGCTAGGACTGTCTGATTTCAGATTCAAGGCTTTTAATTATATCCCTCTGCCTCTCGAAAAACTTTATTGATGGTGATCAGGTAGCCACTCTGCTTCCAAGGTAGGGATAATCCTTATAATGCTTCCTATATATTATATATATACACATACTTTTTAATAAGTATCTGTCCTTTAAGAAGGGGGTGGTGGTGAGGGGAAACCTTTCAGAGTTCAGCATAATAATTAAAATAATAGTGTAAAACTAACATCAATTACTGATGTTACTGAATGTTTCCTATATGTCACATGCTATATTCTGTGCTTGACATACATCACTTTATATAATCCTCAAGATAGCCTTGTAATGTAGGGGTTATTATCCCCACTTCAGAGAAGAGCCTTAGAGAGACAGACAACGCCGGGATTAAGCCAGATATGGCAACCAGGTGTGATTGCATGGTCATGGATTTCTCGCAAAAACTTCTTTAAAAACTCCCATTAGAGAATTATGGCTTTTATAAATTTCATTCAGCTAATTATAATAAAACACTCAGCTAAGATATAGTCTTTGAAGCGCAAATCAAAACTACAATGAGGTATCTCCTCACATAAATCATTTAAAAGTCTACAAATAACAAATGCCAGGAAAAGGAATTCCTATGGTGTTGAGTGTTGGTGGAAATGTAAATGGGTGCAACGACTAAGGAAAACAGCATGGGGGTTCCTTAAAGAACTAAAAACAGAGTTGCCATATGATCTGGCAATCCCACTCCTGGGAATATACCCAGAGAACATTATGATTTGAAAAATTACATGTACCCCAATGTTCACGGCAGCACCATTTACAAAAGCCAGGACATGGAAGCAAACTAAATGTCCATTAACAGAGGAATGGATAAACCTGTGGTTGACACGCACACATGCATGCACACACACACACACACACACACACACACACAGAGGAATATTACTCAGCCACTGCTGCTGCTGCTAAGTCGCTTCAGTCGTGTCCGACTCTGTGCGACCCCATGGACTGCAGCCCACCAGGCTCCTTCGTCCGTGGGATTTTCCAGGCAAGAGTACTGGAGTGGGGTGCCATTGTCTTCTCCGACTCAGCCATTAAAAAGAATGAAGTAATGCCACTTGCAGCAACATGGATGGGCCTAGAGACGGTCATACTGAGTGAAGCCAATCAGTAAGTCAAACAGACAAGGAGAAATATCATGCGACATCCCTTATATGTGGACTCTAAAAAGAAATGATGCAAACGAATTTACAAAACAGAAAGAGACTCACAGACTTAGAGAGGGAACTTGTGGTTGCAGTTGGGGGAAGGATGGAGGGATAATTAGGGAGTTTGGGATGAACATATTCATACTGCTATATTTAAAATGGATAATCAACAAGGATCTACTGTACAGCACATGCAACTCTGCTGAATGTTATATGGCAGCCTGGATGGGTGAGAGTTGGGGCAGAATGGATACCTGTATACGTATGGCAGACTCCCTTAGCTGCTCACCTGAAACTATCACAACATGGTTAATCGCCTATACCCCAGTACAAAATAAAAAGCTTTTTTAAAAAAGATGTGGTGTGTATATTTATGTATATAATGGAGTACTACTCAGCCATAAAAAGGAAATAACACCATTTCCAGCAACGTGGATGGACCCAGAGATTAACATACTACATGAAGTCAGAAAGAGACAAATATCATATGATATCACTATATGTGGACTCTAAATATGATACAAATGAACCTATTTACAAAACAGAAACATATTCACAGAAAACAAATTTAGGGCTATTAATGGAGAAAGGAGGTGGAGGAGGGATAAATTAGGAGTTTAGGATTAGCAGATACAAACTGCTGCTGCTGCTGCTGCTAAGTCACTTCAGTCGTGTCCGACTCTGTGTGACCCCATAGACGGTAGCCCACCAGGCTCCCCTGTCCCTGGGATTCTCCAGGCAAGAACACTGGAGTGGGTTGCCATTTCCTTCTCCAATGCATGAAAGTGAGAAGTGAAAGTGAAGTCGCTCAGTCGTGTCCGACTCAGCGACCCCATGGACTGCAGCCCACCAGGCTCCTCCGTCCATGGGATTTTCCAGGCAAGAGTACTGGAGTGGGGTGCCATTGCCTTCTCCGAGATACAAACTACTATATTTAAAATAGAAAAACAACAAAGTCTTACTGCATAGGACAGGGAATTATATTCAATATACTGTAATAAATTGTAGTGGAAAAAAAAATATATATATAACATCAGTTCAGTTCAGTTGCTCAGTTGTGTCCAAGTCTTTGTGACCCCATAGACTGCAGCACGCCAGGCCTCCCTGTCCATTACCAGCTTCTGGAGTTTAGTCAAACTCATGTCCATCGAGTCAGTGATCCATCCAACCATCTCATCCTCTGTGGTACCCTTCTCTTCCTGCCTTCAATCTTTCCCAGCATCAGAGTCTTTTCCAATGAGTCAGTTTTCTGCATCAGGTCGCCAAAGTATTGGAATTTCAGCGTCAGCATCGGTCCTTCCAATAAATATTCAGGACTGATAACATATGTATATGTATAACTGAATTACTTCCCTCACAGCTCAGTCAGTAAAGAATCTGCAGGAAGGCAGGAGACCTGGGTTCAATTCCTGTGTCGGGAAGATCCCTTGGAGAAGGAAATGGCAACCCATTCCAGAATTCTTGCCTGGAGAATCCCACAGCAGAGGAGCCTGGCAGGCTACAGTCCATGGGATTGCAAAAGTCAGACATGACTTGGCAGCTAAACCACCACCACCATACCATAAACTAACATAACAGCTATAAATCAGTAAACAATTTAAAAATTTAAGAAAGATATAGTCTCTGTTATAGAGTACACTAGTTACATAACAAATCAGATGTGTATAAGAGACAGCAATTCTAATTTGGCTGGCAAATTAAAAAAAAAAAAAAAAAGCTTTAAATTGCAACTTACTATTTAAAGGATTACAGATAAAGGTTTAGACAGTAAAAAAAAGAAAAAAGAGTTTAAAAGAAAATTCAATGGTCAAGTGAAAACCACCACGCGAATTCACTCTCTAAACAAAATACTTATTGAAAGCATGTTCTCTAAATCGGTACTACAAAAATCAATTCAACATTATCATCAAACACCCACAGCGCTTTATTTATATCCCTATTATTATCATATAAAGAACATGCAGTTACTGAAAGCAAAGGTTGTCTAATGACATATTTAAAAGCTTAAAAGCTATCAAGATATTCAGCTGCTTCTTTTCTTTCCCATACCCATTTCTCTACTTTACAGTCAATTAGTTGGTTATTAAAAGTCATTAAAAAGGCAAATCAAAGCAAACAAGAAAGGAAATGTGAAAAGGAAGCATAAGGAGCCAAAAAGAAACCATAAGAGTGTTTACAGTTAAAGGTAAGGTATAAAAAATAAATAAAAAAGAACCAGAGAACAGAGAGAGAGAGGAAAGTGGAAGAGTAAATCAGACAATGAACTGCTAACTGGCTAGCAACGCCAGGCACTGTGCATTTTTTAAAATTACCTCTAATCTTAATAATAGCTCTTCAAGGTAGGTGTTTGGTTTTCTGTTGTTGTTTTTGGGGGGTAGGAATTGGAGGATGATGGCTTTACAACATTGCATTGGTTTCTGCCTTACAACATGAGTCAGCCGTAAGTCTGCACACATTCCCTCCCTCTTGAACCTCCCTCCTCGTCCCTCCACCCCACCTCACCCCTCTAGGCTGTCAGAGCACCAGAGCACCAGGCTGAGCTCCAAAGTAGGTTTTTAATCATTCCCATTTTAGAGATGAGGCAACTGGACTTGGAAAGTACGCTACTCACTTAAAATCACAAAATATTTAAGTGGCTGAACTAAGACTCAGAGCTAGGACTGTCTGATTTCAGATTCAAGGCTTTTAATTATATCCCTCTGCCTCTCGAAAAACTTTATTGATGGTGATCAGGTAGCCACTCTGCTTCCAAGGTAGGGATAATCCTTATAATGCTTCCTATATATTATATATATACACATACTTTTTAATAAGTATCTGTCCTTTAAGAAGGGGGTGGTGGTGAGGGGAAACCTTTCAGAGTTCAGCATAATAATTAAAATAATAGTGTAAAACTAACATCAATTACTGATGTTACTGAATGTTTCCTATATGTCACATGCTATATTCTGTGCTTGACATACATCACTTTATATAATCCTCAAGATAGCCTTGTAATGTAGGGGTTATTATCCCCACTTCAGAGAAGAGCCTTAGAGAGACAGACAACGCCGGGATTAAGCCAGATATGGCAACCAGGTGTGATTGCATGGTCATGGATTTCTCGCAAAAACTTCTTTAAAAACTCCCATTAGAGAATTATGGCTTTTATAAATTTCATTCAGCTAATTATAATAAAACACTCAGCTAAGATATAGTCTTTGAAGCGCAAATCAAAACTACAATGAGGTATCTCCTCACATAAATCATTTAAAAGTCTACAAATAACAAATGCCAGGAAAAGGAATTCCTATGGTGTTGAGTGTTGGTGGAAATGTAAATGGGTGCAACGACTAAGGAAAACAGCATGGGGGTTCCTTAAAGAACTAAAAACAGAGTTGCCATATGATCTGGCAATCCCACTCCTGGGAATATACCCAGAGAACATTATGATTTGAAAAATTACATGTACCCCAATGTTCACGGCAGCACCATTTACAAAAGCCAGGACATGGAAGCAAACTAAATGTCCATTAACAGAGGAATGGATAAACCTGTGGTTGACACGCACACATGCATGCACACACACACACACACACACACACACACACAGAGGAATATTACTCAGCCACTGCTGCTGCTGCTAAGTCGCTTCAGTCGTGTCCGACTCTGTGCGACCCCATGGACTGCAGCCCACCAGGCTCCTTCGTCCGTGGGATTTTCCAGGCAAGAGTACTGGAGTGGGGTGCCATTGTCTTCTCCGACTCAGCCATTAAAAAGAATGAAGTAATGCCACTTGCAGCAACATGGATGGGCCTAGAGACGGTCATACTGAGTGAAGCCAATCAGTAAGTCAAACAGACAAGGAGAAATATCATGCGACATCCCTTATATGTGGACTCTAAAAAGAAATGATGCAAACGAATTTACAAAACAGAAAGAGACTCACAGACTTAGAGAGGGAACTTGTGGTTGCAGTTGGGGGAAGGATGGAGGGATAATTAGGGAGTTTGGGATGAACATATTCATACTGCTATATTTAAAATGGATAATCAACAAGGATCTACTGTACAGCACATGCAACTCTGCTGAATGTTATATGGCAGCCTGGATGGGTGAGAGTTGGGGCAGAATGGATACCTGTATACGTATGGCAGACTCCCTTAGCTGCTCACCTGAAACTATCACAACATGGTTAATCGCCTATACCCCAGTACAAAATAAAAAGCTTTTTTAAAAAAGATGTGGTGTGTATATTTATGTATATAATGGAGTACTACTCAGCCATAAAAAGGAAATAACACCATTTCCAGCAACGTGGATGGACCCAGAGATTAACATACTACATGAAGTCAGAAAGAGACAAATATCATATGATATCACTATATGTGGACTCTAAATATGATACAAATGAACCTATTTACAAAACAGAAACATATTCACAGAAAACAAATTTAGGGCTATTAATGGAGAAAGGAGGTGGAGGAGGGATAAATTAGGAGTTTAGGATTAGCAGATACAAACTGCTGCTGCTGCTGCTGCTTACAGCGCTCACTCACTGCTTCCCCAGACCACACTGTGCTGTGCGTAAAAGGCCAACAGCTGCCCTCCAGCTGAGTCCCACATGTCTCAACCCCAATACACAATTTGCAACAAAACGGCCATCAGTAATAAACAGAAGGATGTATATGATCTCTTTACTGTTGTTTTAAACAGCATGTGTACTGATGCGTACTCACTCGTGTATTGATGTGACGGAATGTGCTTTAGTTTTCCCAAGTGGTATGCCCTGTGCCCACACTCAAGTCATCTGCCAGTGATTTGAGCACATGCTCACTCTGGAATTCGTTTGAGAAAATCCATCCCTGATTAGGCATGGCTTTGCTTCTATCTGCCTTGGTTCTCACTATTTCTATCCAGCTGCAGATTCCTCTCTGCATACTCAGTTCTCACCAACTACCATTTCTTCACACACAAAATGTCCAGAACCAAACTTTCTTTCTAATGAGCATTTTAAGTCTTCAAGCACAATGAAAGCGGGCATTAAAAGAAAAGAAGTGGGGAGAGTGCATTAATTCTGACTCAGATGAACTGTGGAAGACTTTATAGTCATCTCCTCAAAAATTATTTCACACACAAGATTTTTCCTTTTATGTCTCCCCAGCTTATTACATCAAGGAAATGAAATAGATCAAGGCCTCTCACTGGGTAACCTTACGAAAACTTCGGTGCTTTTTTTCCCTCCCTGGTTAGCATTAAAGATACAGTATCCAGTTTATCACTAACAGACATAGTGATATTGAGACACATAATTTTTCAAAATACCACAAAAATATTTTAGCAGTATATAGATAAGAGATGGATAAAAGAATTTAAAAAAATCACTGCTGATATTTTTGAAATCCAAAGTCAACTTTGTTCAATATCAAATGGGTCTAGGGCAGTGAGAAGAAATTTAAGTGCTTACCAAGTTTTGTTCCAACAGTAAAAATGAATTAAGAATAAAGAGATAAAAATCTAGTGCAACTGTAAAATCAAATTTATATCCAGTATTAGCTATTAGTTATGGATTCCAAAATGATTAAAGAGAAGCAATTTATAGACCAGAGGTTGCATCTATCACGGAAAACTATCTTCTGCTTTGTATTCTACCTAAATGTGGTCAAGAGCTTGCAGGAAATCTGTGTACAGACAGTTTGAAGGATGCATCTGGACCATATGACCTTAGATTTGGGCAGGCAATCTGTGTTTATCTAAAAGTGAAAGTCATAATTTTAGGCATCAATATCTAGGAATGTCTGTACACACTTTTCATCCTTTAAAAGCACATGACATTGCTGATGTCAAAATTCTCTTTGGAGGGATGGGTGGATGGATGGATGGATGGGGGGAGAGAGAGAAACAGGTTGGCTGACAAGCACAACTCCCCTTCTGAATCCTCTAACCAAAGGATAATATTTTATGATTTTCTAAATCAACTCAATATACCTGCAAATCTGAACACAGTTTGTACTTGGAGAAACCTCCACCTCGTTTCCTTTCTCTCCATCTTATTTGCCTTTTCATGACGCTGCGCCTAAGAGAGCCAGGAAGTTCCAGAAAGAAGGATGTGATCCTCACATGGTACTTTACTTCCTCAAGTATGTTCATGACCTGATAGTCATCTGCTTCTATAGACATTTTCATGAAAGGAAATATAAATTTTGTTTTTTCTTCACATTTTTTTTCCTCCAGAAAATGTCATTATAAGGCATGGGAAGAAATGAACAAAGGTTTTCTTAAACTTTCTCACAATAGTATTCTTAATGTTCCCACAGTCTTTGTTAGTGGCCATTAGCGCAGCTGCAGAGTCTCAGCTTACTTCCCCAGTATTAAACTTTATGAATGCATCATATAGGTTCTTCTTTATTTAAAAATACCAACAACATAAATGTATACTTACTCTAGGTTATATTCCAAAGCAATACCTTAAAAATGCAGGTTATTAGACATACAAACATATGGGACATAGATTTCATGGTAAAGAATATAAGAAACATTCATTTTATTCATTTGTTTAAATCAAAGACTTAAATTTTTCTTTTATCTATCAGATTTTTTTCAAGTGGCTATTTTTAAAAGTATCTTAAGTTTAGAACGTTAGCGACTTCTCAAAACAAAATTCTATCAATCATAGCATATACAAAAACCTCCCTGGCATATTTCTAAAACATCATGTCTAAATAGCATTGTCATCTCTGCCCATAAAGTCAGAGTGAGATGAACAACCAGTATATCAACTTAATATCATACTGGCAAGACGGTTAGGAATAAAACAGAGTAGTATCCTCAAAAATAAGTCCTCACAACTCGCAAAGCACTTTGAAACTGATACGACTTGGCCTTCTCAGTCTTCAAAATTTAATTAGTAACAATAAACCACACTAATTGGGGGTGGAAGCTAAGAGCTCTGAAGAGCATTCCAAAACGTAATTTTCTTAGTGTATTAAATACAGGGCATGGCAAAATGAGGCATGTGTGTATGTTAGCCAAATTTTTCACATGGAAATTCTGTCTATAACAACAAACAGTCTGATTAATATTTTAATAGGAAAGGCCCCTAAGGAAAGCAGGTGGTTCCTGGTACACACAGTCGCAGTGTTTGAATTGCTAAGCACACATTCCTTCATCTTAATCAAGCTAGCAGCCAAGGCATAGACTGGCATTTGGGGAAGTGAGGTTTCATTTTTATAAAGGAACAAGGGTAAAATGACCAGTTTTTACTGAAAACTAAACATTAAAATATTACTGTGCTTCAAAATTTTCATCAGAACTAGACCTTTCCATGCAATGAGATTCACCTGAAGAAAAAGTAAATTTTGCAGTGAAATATATACTCAGTACTTCATAATATAGTATGAATGACTAGAAGAAAACTTTCCCCTTTTATCTATAATAGCAGAGTAAGGTGAATTTCTTTTAACTTTTTATTTCGTATTGGGGTAAAGCTGATTATAAAGAAACTGCCTGCAATGCAGGAGACCTGGGTTCAATCCTTGGGTCGGCAAGATCCCCTGGAGAAGGAAATGGCAACCCACTTCAGTATTCTTCCTGGAGAATTCCATGGATGGAAAAATCTGACAGGCTACAGTCCATGGGGTCGCAAAGAGTCAGACACGACTGAGCGACTCACACACGACTGAGCGACTCACACACAACAATGTTGTGATCATTTCAGGAGACCAGCAAAGGGACGCAGCCACACATATATATCTATCTATTCTCCCCAATACTCCCCTCCCATCCAGGCTGCCATACAGCATTGAGCAGGATTCCATGTGCAATACAGTGAGTCCTTGTTGGTTATCCATTTTAAATATAACAGTGTATACATGTCCATCCCAAACTCCACCAAACTAAAAATCAGAGCATTTTTTTCAACTAATTTTCAATACAAAACTATTGCCTGATTATGTCATTTCTGAATACACAAGTGATTAAAACTTATGGTTGGTTAAGAAAAGTTAAGAGATCTCTATCTTAATTAACTGTAGATCATTTTTAGTATCCAGCACTCGAACTGCTGCCATTAATATTTTAATATAACTGAGCTGTAGCTCTAATAAGCCTCATGTCAATGCATTTATATATTTCTAATGTCTTGTTTGAATTCCTATTTAAGTAATTTTGAATAGATATTGGACAAGAATCCTACTTAGATATTGGACAAGAATCCTACTGTCTTGCTTTAATAAAGTATTCACATGTGATCTATCTGAACGACAACTTGCAAATAGCCCTGTGAGTAAACAGCTGACCATCTTGGAAGGTTCCGGTAAAATCACCATGAGTCACTAGAGGAGGAAAAAAGATTCAGGCATGATCATCAATTAAGTAAAGACCATCAGTATCAGTGGGTATACACATTTGTCAGATTACCTAGGTAACAGAGAGAAGACGTTGAGGAAACAGGCCCACCTGAGCTAAGTAATAAAGAATTACTAGAGACGACAGGCCCAGAAAGGTGTACAGAAGCAGAACTCACAGGACCTGGGAGGAACTGCCAGTGTGATGGACATGGCAAGACACTGTTGAAAAGAACTATATTCTACTTCACACATTTGCCTATAGCCAGGAGTAGCTGACTTAATCACTTCAGGCCAAGACAAGTCTGAAAGATCAAATGGACCACCATTTAAGTCACTCACTCAGCCAAACCACAGTGTTTCACCCTGGGTCCCATTGACAGTGGAGGTGGATAACTCTCTGTTGCTGGAGGTGGGGCTGAGGGCGGCTGTCCTGTGCGCTGCGGATGTTCACCAGCATCTGTGGCCTTTCTCACTAGATCCACAATGGCAATCCCCAATGACAGGGAGGACAGCCAAAGAGGTCTTCAAACATGGCCAACTACCCTGCCCGCAGCTGAAACCACTGACCAAGTGGAAACCTAAAGATGCTTTATTTGGACCACACATGCAATCCTAAGCACTTATAAAGCCCTGAAAGTGAAAAGAACGAAAGTGAAAGCCGGTCAGTCATGTCCAACTCTTTGTGACCCCATGGACTGTAACCTGCCAGGCTCCTCTGTCCATGGAATTCTCCAGGTCAGAATACTGGAGTGGGTAGCCTGAGAACTTTCTAATCTAAGCCCTTCTCTGTGACAAAAATCCCTTTCTTTAATGACTATAAAAGATCATTGTACAGTGGTTGATTAAGAAACTTCAAGAATGAGAAACTCTCAACTTTACCAGGCCACCAAATCTATTTTTCGAACAGCTCTAGTTGAATATTCTTCCTTACTATTGCAATGAAATCTGCCTTCCTCTAAATTATTCTCATAATTCCTAGTTACATATAAAATGAATTCTTCCTCTACAAACTCAGTTCTTCCAATATAAGATGATAATCTATGTACCTTGATTCCTTTGTAGGTAAGAACTAAAAGGGACACATAAATAATCTCAATTGATATTTTAGGTACTCAGTGGACAAGGAGTCACCCAAGTTGTCTCACAGAGGTAGAAACTCCTAGCTCCAGATAGGTCCAGATCTGAATCACATATGCATTTATAACAACATTTATAAACTCATCTGTTTTTTCAATTAAATTTTCATATCTTCAAAATTACACCTATAACTGAGGGAATAACTTTTATTTTTCTAATTATTTCCTTTTCATTTAAATAGGCAGTCAATGCTTGATAAATATTGTTTTTAATTTAAAAAAAAAAGAAAAACTCTACTTCCTCACTGATGGACTAACTAATATGCCTCTGAAAGACTTTTCATTTTGCTGTTTTACTATACTGACTGCCTTCTTAGATATGCTAACCCTTAATTTTATACAATTTTAACTTTTGTGTAATTGACGCTCTGAATTTGGAGCTGCTAAATTATACAATATGTTTTCAAAGTATTTGACAAAATCGAAGCATACAGTCTCCATTTTAGAAAATATATTCTAGAAATGGCTTAAGGCAAAAATATTTTTATAAGACCTTAAGTCATTAGTGTCTTAACTGCATAATTAACCTCATATATCCCAAAGTCAGCTAGCCAACAAGTCTAATTACCTAAAATGGTGGTTTTGTTTTTTAAGCCAAGAAACTCTTTGTCCAAACAAAATCAAATCTGCCAAAACTATACGTAAAATGAATGAATGTAAAAATGCTCTGCTGAGGTAGAGCTCTGTTTCCCTACCACACTACCCAGTAGTTCCTAGGAAGCTCTGCAAACTCCAGAAATATGTGAAGAATGTGTTAGAAAACAATATCCTGCCACATGGCAAAGAGGGACAAAAAGCTCAGAGACTGAAATGAGATGCGACAATTAGTGTGCACTTGATTTGAGGACCATCTCAGGTCCCCTCTTAAAGTAAGTCTGTTCCTTAGTCTACATATCATTCTACTAATAGCAACATGAGCTAAGTAGTCTTCAAAACTATAATAGCAAATTCAGCATAGGAGGCAAAGGAAAAAAAAAAAGAGGATGCTAGAGGGAGGTATAAAAATAATAATTAAATCATAATTGAAAGCAAAAGAAAAATTATAAGAATGAGACATTTACAAGGTTGGTTGCAATGATTTCTCCCACCCTTCCACACAAATCCCCATGCTATCGACTCTGCAGTTCTGCTCAAGAGAGTCAGATAAGAGATGGAAACTAGTTTCCCCTCTCTTCCTGGCTTAGTCCTATGACTTGCTTTGACCAAGGGAACATGGCAAAAATGACACTGTATAACTCTACTCTCACTTCTCAGACCCTTGAGACCACTACTTGAAGAAGATCATTACTTAAAGAACTTCTTTAACTAATGTCTTCTTCTCTCAACTTGAGATGAGAGACCAGGAAGAGAGAGAAGCAAACAACTAGCTCATCTAAGGCCATGAAGCCCCAGTCAAGGCAGTAGACTGTAGTTGTGTAACTGATCCCAACAGAGACTAGCAGAAAAATTCTCTGGTTAAGCCCAAACTAAGTTGCCACTGCACAGATTTATAAGCAAATAAAACTGCTACTGTTTTAAAGCTACAACATTTTGTAGTCGTTCATAACACGGCAATAGAAAATGTGTAGTTCGTTGCTAGGATGTGTCCGATTCTGTGCAACCCCGTGGACTGCAGCACACCAGGCTTCCCTGTTCTTCACTATCTCCTGGAATTTGCTCAAACTCATGTCCATTGAGTTGGTGATGCCATCCAACCATCTTATCCTCTGTTGCCTCTTCTCCTGCCCTCAATTTTTCCCATCAGGGTCTTTTCTAATGAGCCAGCTCCTCACATCAGGTGGCCAAAGTATTGGAGCTTCAGTTTCAGTATCAGCCCTTCCAATGAATATTCAGGATTGACTTCTTTTAGGATTGACTGGTTTGATCTCCTTGGTCTCCAAGGGACTCTCAAGAGTTTTCTCCAACACCAGTTTGAAAGCATCAATTCTTCAGCACTCAGCCTTCATTACGGTCCAACTCTCACATCCATATATGACTACTGGAAAAACCATAGCTTTGACTAGTCAGACCTTTGTCAGAGAAGTGATGTTGCTGCTTTTTAAAATGCTGGCTAGGTTTGTCATAGCCTTTCTTCCAAAGAGTAAACATCTTTTAATTTCATGGCTGCAGTCAACGTCCACAGTGATTTTGGAGTCCAAGAAAATAAAATCTGTCACTGCTTCCATTTTTCTCCATCTATTTGCCATGAAGTGATGGGATCAGATGCCATGATCTTAGTTTTCTGAATGTTGAGCTTTAAGCCAACTTTTTCACTCTCCTCTTTCACTTTCATCAAGAGGCTCTTTAGTTCTTCTTCACTTTCTGCCATAAGGGTGGTGTCATCTGCAGATCTGAGGTTATTGATATTTCTCCCGGAGTCCCTTGGACTGCAAGGAGATCCAACCAGTCCATTCTGAAGGAGATCAGCCCTGGGTGTTCTTTGGAAGGAATGATGCTGAGGCTGAAACTCCAGTACTTTGGCCACTTCATGCGAAGAGTTGACTCATTGGAAAAGACTCTGATGCTGGGAAGGATTGGGGGCAGGAGGAGAAGGGGACGACCAAGGATGAGATGGCTGGATGACATCACGGACTCGATGAACGTGAGTCTGAGTGAACTCCGGGAGATAGTGATGGACAGGGAGGCCTGGCGTGCTGTGATTCATGGGGTCGCGAAGAGTCGGACACGACTGAGCGACTGAACTGAATCTTAATTCCAGCTTGTGCTTCATCCAGCCCAGCATTTCTAATGATGTACTCTGCATATAAGTTAAATAAGCAGGGTGACAACATACAGCCTGAACGCCCTTCTTTCTCAATTTTGAACCAGTCCATTGTTCCATATTCCATTCTAACTGTTGCTTCTTGGCCTGCATGAGGTTTCTCAGGAAGAAGATAAGGTGGTCTACTATTCCCATCTCATTAAGAATTTTCCACAGTTTGTTGTGATCCACATAGTCAAACACTTTAGTATAGTCAATGAAGGAGAAGTAGATGTTTCTCTGGAATTCTCTTGCTTTTTCGATGATCCAGTGGATGTTGGCAATTTGATCTCTGGTTCCTCTGCCTTTTCTAAATCCAGCTTGTACATCTGGAAGTTTTCAGTTCATGTACTGCTGAAGCCTAGCTAGAAGGATTCTGAGCATGAATCACAGCCTTGTGTAACTCCATGAAAACTATAAGCCATGTCATGCAGGACCATCCAAGTGGACGGGTCATGGTGGAGAGTTCTGACAAAATACAGCCCACTAGAGAAGGGAATGGCAAACCACTCCAGTATTCTTGCCTCGAGAACCCCATGAACAGTAGAAAACGGCAAAAAGACATGATGCTAGAAGATTAACCCCCAAGGTTGGTAGGTGTCAAATATGCTCCTGGGGAAGAGGGGAGAAATAGCTCCAGAAAGAATGAGGAGGCTGGGCCAAATAGAAAACAATCAGTAAACAAAATCAAAATTAACAGTCAACAGGAGATCATTTAGTATAGACTAAAGAGCTCTACAGCATTTGATAAGTCCTAAATGGGCTTCCCAGGTGGCGCTAGTGGTAAAGAACCTGCCTGCCAATGCAGGAATTGTAAGAGATGAGGGTTCAAACCCTGGATTGGGAATATCCCCTGGAGAGGGGCATGGCAACCCTGGAAAATTCCATGAACAGAGAAGCCTGGCAAGCTCCAGTCCATTGGGTCACACAGAGTCAGACAGGACTGAAGTAAATTAGCAAATTGCATAACATGTATGGAAATGTATAAATATGATATTATAAAAGAGTTTTATAATAATAATCAAGATTGCATGGAGAAATATCACTAACTTCAGATATGCTATGCAGATGACACCACTCTTCTGGCAGAAAGGGAAGAAGAATTAAAGAGCTTCTTGATGATGGTGAAAGAGGTCAAGTGAAAAAGCTGGCTCAAAACTCAAATTAAAAACATTTGCTCCTTGGGAGAAAAACAATGACAAACCTAGACAGTGCAGAGACATTATTTTGCCTAGAAACATCTGTATAGTCAAAGTTATGGTTTTTCCAGTAGCCATGTATGGATGTGAGAGGTGGACAATAAAAAAGGCTAAGCACCGAAGAATTGATGCTTTTGAACTGTGGTGTTAGAGAAGACTCTTGAGAGTCCCTTGGACTGTAAGGAGATCCAACCAGTTCATCCTAAAAGATCAGTCCTGGGTGTTCACTGGAAGGACTGATGTTGAAGCTGAAACTCCAGTACTTTGGCCCATCTGATTCGAAGAGCCGACTCATTGGAAAAGACCCTGATGGTGGAAAAAATTGAAGGCAGGAGGAGAAGGGGACAACAGAAGCTGAGATGGTTGGATGGCATCACCGGCTCAATGGACATTAATCTGAGTAAACTCCTGGAGGTGGTGATGGACAGAGAAGCCTGGTGTGCTGCAGTCAATGGGGTCACAGAGTCATACACGACTGAGCGACTGAACAACATTAGTTTGTATTAATAATGAATTATTTAAGTTGTTTAATACATTCTACTTACAAAAGGGACACGTGTGACACATTTTAAAAACAACTGAAATTAAAATAATTTAAAGTATTTTAATGTATCCAAAACTTGGAAAAAACTCAAGGTTTTTGCATTATTAAGTAACAATGGATTCTATTGGTCTTAGACATACAATAGAAATTATAATAGGTAATAGAATAAAATTCTTGAGCACCTATATTTCCGTATATGTATTCTAACAGCACTGAATAGAAAGTCAGTTATAAAACTGATATATAAAACCTAAAACATACTTTTTAATGACCTAATAAAGATGCATATTTTGGCTACAGTCACATTTTTATCCAATACTTTATTCAAAATGTTGGCTGAAAAATATCTTATAATCAGCTATTGTAACAGCAGAAACTCTGCAGAAGAGAACCACAGCTCCAGTCTTCCCTTCCCACAACATTCCACAGTGATGTAATTTATAGGGAAATGTTTTAAATACTCAAAATAAGATCATTTAATTAAGCAAACTCCATAATTACTAGCATATATATTTTTTTGCCTCATAAGCTGGTGCTATAGCCAAAAGAAAACATATAAAATTATTTCAGAGTCTGATCTACATAGGGAGTGTGTTTTCCTTAAAGAAAACTCTGCTTCATTTGATAATCTATAGCATAGCTTACAAAGATGTGACTTCCCAATACAGGTCTTTGATGAATAAGACCTTAGCATATCCACCACCAATCCTACTCTAAGCACAAAAAACAACGAAAGGTAGGTTTTCACTGGCAAGGTCCCTAAAGAAGATCACCTGGCAACCCTAAAATCCCTAGCAGAACTGCATTACTTTGAGTGAGTGAGTGAGTGAAGTCGCTCAGTCGTGACCGACTCTTTGCGACCCCATAGACTGTAGCCTACTAGGCTCCTCTGTCCATGGGATTTTCCAGGCAATAGTACTGGAGTGGATTGCCATTACTTTGAGGATTCATCAAAATCTAGGACAGAGGTTCTCAACCATTTAGTGTTCTTAGAGCACTTTGGAGTTAAGACTCAGAAACACTAAAGTCCGCACAGGTTATAATTCCTACAACAGAGTAATGTCTCACAGTTCCTGCGAAAGGATTCATTCTTGGTCTCATTTTTGGTACTTAAAACTCTTATTTTCCTACACTCCATCACTATGGAATGTTACGGGAAGGAAAAGACTGAAGTCATAGTTCACTTATATAGACTTTCGGCTGCAACTGAACAGCTGTAAGATTTTTTTTCAATTGCCATTTAGAAAGGACAATAGATGTGTTATCAGCCAAAATATACATCTTTATTAGGTCATTGAAGACTGTGTTCTACAAAAAAAAAAAAATACAGAGAAAGAACAAAGGAGGAGGGAGGAGAAACTTTTGGAGGTGACAGGTGTGTTTCTGGCACTGACTCAGGTGATGCTATCACAGGTGTATATTTATCTTCAACAAATTGTATACCTTAAATATGCTATGCTAGTTGTATGTCAGTAACACCTCAATAAAGTGACTTTTTAAAAATGAAGTGTGTTTGATATTTTATATGTACCCAATTGACCTTCCATTCAATACTGAATATTCATTCTACTCACTCATCCTACAAAAACTTATTGAACATGTATAATAACTACCATGCTGGGGTGCAGAACAGAACAGACACAGTATCTACAAGTCTGGAAGCTTGAAACTGGCTCTTCTGCAGTCTGTGAGTATAATCGAATACTCCTTTGAGTACCTTCACTGAGTCTCAAGGCAAAGTTCAAATGGTCCAGAAATCTTTCTTCGGTGCTGGCTTCTCATCACACCTTTACGTATCCCACATCGTATCACTTTGCATGGTTCATTCAGTTCAATGTGCTGCCATAAAAGAATTGCATTGTTGCAGCAGCAAGAGTTTGTATTTATTAAAATTTAGTAGCACACCTTCCATGGGAGGGACTTCCCTGGTGGCTCAGTGGTAAAGAATCTGCCTGCAATACAGGAGACGCAGGTTCAATCTCTTAAGTTGAAAAGATCCCGTGAAGAAGGTAATGGCAACCCACTCCAGTATTCCTGCCTGGAAAATGCCAAGGACAGAGGAGCCTGACAGGCTACAGTCCATGGGGTCACAAAAGAGTTGGACATGACTTAGTGAATAAACAACAACTTCCACAGGAGACTATCAGAGAAGTGTTAGTTTGGCTCTTGGCAGACAGAGAAATCTGACCTCTTAGCATGAAAAGAGGAGAAGGCAATGGCACCCCACTCCACTACTCTTGCCTGGAAAATCCCATGGACGGAGGAGCCTGGTGGGCTGCAGTCCATGGGGTCGCTGAGTCGGACACGACTGAGCGACTTCACTTTCACTTCTCACTTTCACGCATTGGAGAAGGAAATGGCAACCCACTCCAGTGTTCTTGCCTGGAGAATCCCAGGGACGGGGGAGCCTGGTGGGCTACCATCTATGGGGTCGCACAGAGTCGGACACGACTGAAGTGACTTAGCAGTAGCAGACTTAGCAGTAGCATGAAAAGAGATCCATTTACAAATGTTACTGACATCAATAAAGCTATCAAGAGACTTCTCTGGTAGTACAGTAGATAAGAATCTGCCTGCCAATGAAGGAAACATGAATTCAATCCCTGGTCTGGGAAGATCCCACGCGCTGCAGAGCAACTAAGTTCATGTGCCTGCGTGCCTAGAGCCTGTGCTCCACCACAAGGGAAGCCGCTGCAGTGAAAAGCCCACGTACCACAATGAGAAGTAGCCTCCACTTGCTGCAATCAGAAAAAGCCTGTGCACAGCAACAGACACAAAAATAAAACAAATAAATAATAAAGCTATCAGAGACACCTCTAGCCAAAATGTCACTTACAAAATTTAAACTGCCAAAGGGGCTATTCACTCTGAGGCTTTTATCACTGAATGCTCCCCCTGAATGTAAGCTCCATAAGAAGCCAGATTACAATATGATATATCGGTGAACATAGGATCATTATAAGATGAATTACAGTTTGAATATATACTGATGTCAAGCTCAAACAAACAAACAAAAACACTATTCCTATGATGTCAGTAGATACACACCTATCACAGACAGGAAGTTCATAGTTTTTGAACTTGCTATCTCTCTACTGTACTTGCCCTGCTGACCTTAAATTTACCACTCCTTTGTTGAATGACTAACACCCTCTGTATTTACAATGTTCTCCTTTGGAATGATTGGTATATTCAATTGTATCTCAGTCAAATTTTATTCTTACCTAGGAACAATTCTTAACCTTTAGCGTAATTACATATCTCTGACTTAATCCATGACTCTCACAACTGGGGCAAGAGGTATTCATAACTACCAACAGTTACTGGCAAGAAAGAAATGCAGGAGATTTCATTTGGGTAGTACAAAGAAATTAAACAAGGAAGTCTTTAGACTGAGATGGCTCTAATGCCTTGGCAGCCTATATAAGCAAAGTCAGGATAAAATTTCTGTAAATGTCTCAAGGCTCAGAAATCCAAACCTAAGAACAATCAATCACAAGTCAACTAGGCTTTCCCAAAAAAAGGCAATATTAAGCTATAGACAATCAAATAATTTCCTTGCTCTGCTTTCACATCTGCTCTTTGAAAATCTTCCTTTCTTCCCTCCCTCCCTCCCTTCTTCCCTCCTTCCTTCCACAGAGGAAAGTTTGGCATTGCTCAGTGAGAACTGATGTTTGCTCATGTAAAGCCTTGTAAAATTTAATATGCCTCATTTTATCTTTTAACAGTTCAAAACCAAAAGAAGCCTATAATTCTATTCAAAGCTAATGGCTTTTATGCAGCTTAATTACACTACCAGAAACAAAATGAAAGAGGGAACAAAAAAAGCAAGGGAAAAGACCTCGCAGATTATCTGCATAACTGAGTCAAAAAAAAAAAAAACCAAGAGTCCAGAAATGGGTAATGACTGTCAAGCTGGAAAGAAAAGGATAATTCTGAAACATATCTGGACGACTGAGAAGAACCTAGAGAAGGCTACATAGAGGAGAAAAGAAAAAGAGACTATTATGTTGAGGTTTGACAAAAAACAACAAAATTCTGTAAAACAATTATCCTTCAATTAAAAAATAAATAAATTTTTAAAAAAACAATTATCCTTCAATTAAAAAATAAATTTTTAAAAAAGAAAGAAAAAGAGACTAAAAACAAAAATACTTTACTTGGAGAAAGAGTATAACAAAGCACACTTAAGACATTCACTCTGTCATCCTACCCACATATGATTAAGGGGGAAATCAGGTCTTTCATATTTTTCCATATTTTATAGAAGAGGCTCTCATCTTTTGTTCTAGACTAGCTTTCAAGTATTGTCTGCATACAGTGACCAACTTTGGGAAGATACAGTGCCAGTGCTTCATGCCTCTTGCTGGAGCAAAAAGGCATGATTACAAAAAAGATGTTGGTTTCTCAGTCTCAGAGTTCTTCTCCTATCATGCAATATACTATTCTACAGGTGTTATTTGGCCCTCTTCACTTCACCCTCTTCCCTGGTGGCTCAGACAGTAAAGCGTCTGCCTACAATGTGGGAAACCTGGGTTCAATCCCTGGGTCAGGAAGATCCCCTGGAGAAGGAAATGGCAACCCACTCCAGTATTCTTGCCTGGAAAATCCCATGGACAGAGGAGCCTGGTACGCTACAGTCTGTAGGGTGGCAAAGAGTCAGACACAACTGAGCGATTTCACTTTCACTTTTCACTTCACCCTAGGAGAATTGAGACTCAAGGAACTATCATATAACAATGATGACATTCTGTCTACTGCTGTTGCTATGGGATGGGGAGGGATGTGGGAGGGGGGTTCAGGATGAGGAGCACATGTACACCCATGGCTGATTCATGTCAATGTGTGGCAAAAACCACTACAATATTGTAAAGTAATTAGCCTCCAATTAAAATAAATAAATCGATTTTTTTAAAAAAGAAAAAAAAAGAGTCTTTTGCCTCTGACCAGAAACCTCATGTCTTCTGCTATCATTCATGATGCTACGGATAGCTTCATAAACAAGTTGGTCTGCAGATACTCAGACACTTTTTAATTCTTGACAGTATCTCATATCCCACAGGAGTATGATCCTGTGGCAATTAATTAATTTCAAGCCACTGGTTACTATAAAGTGAAAATAACAATAGCATCTACTTCATCAGTTATCATGTTATATACATCACAAGTTACAATGTTATATGAGAAAATCCATATAAATAAATTTGCATAATGCTTGACAACAAATATCAATCATTATTATACACATGCTATATGTTGTAAACACACATCTGCATAAAATGAGTATATTTTATATACATACATGTATGGGTTTGCCACTTGCTCAACAGTTATACAGATTAATAAAAAATGCAAACTACTAAAATGGAAATGATAGAAATAACCATTACAGAATTTTCTTTAAAATAAAAACTAAAAACATGTGTGCACGCATGTGTAGATGTGTTTTAAAATCTACTATGGCTAAGAAAATATAACCATGACAAATTCCACAACAGTACTACATATGTGCTGCTGTTGTTGCTTCGTTGCTGACTCTTTCAGAACCCCATGTACAACAGCCCACCAGGCTCCTCTGTCCATGGAATTCTCCAGGCAAGAATATTGGAGTGGGTTGCCATTTCCTTCTCCAGGGGACCTTTCCGACCCAGGGATCAAATCTGAATCTCCTGCATCAGCAGGTGGACTCTCTATCACTGAGCCACCAGGGAAGCCCAAAGCCCACAGGGCGCTATGTATTTGTAAATATCTCTTCAATGGTCATTAAAATAAAGTTCCTGGATGACTTAATATAAATTCAGTATTAATATATATTGGTAAACAAAGTTAAATTTTGCAGTTTAATATATGTAATTTTTTCTCAAGTATTAGTTTCCTGAAAACATGAAAGAGAAAGGGCACATTAAACATGAACCTAAATCACTTCTTACATTTCTCAAAGAGCCTTCATAACATAGCTGACATTAGCTGTCATCATATGATAAAACTAACTCACCCAAGTAGCAGACGTCTTAACAATGATCTTAATTACCATGTTATATTCATTGGCTGCATTAGCAAAGATATATAATTCGCCAAATTACAAAAGGATGAAAGCCAGGGAACACTTTGTAATGAATGAAATCTTAAAGCTGGTGAAATTTCAGCTACACCAACTAAGAGTAGTTAAAACCTCAGCAAAATGGCAATATACACGCTACAGATTTGTTACATTTTCTTTTCCAAAAGTAGCTTATTTTCCATACAAAAAATGTCAATGGAATGTGAAAGATTTAAGAAGACAGCATTTTTAATAAAAATTTACGTTGCACTTAAAATGACAACATGTAAGATCTTATATATATTATACAGTCCTTCTAGAAGACAGGAAGATGCAGCAGCAGGAACAAGGTCTTCCAGGATTCACTTCTCAGATGTGAATTATTTCTTCCAAGTAAGGAATTTCTCTATATCTTAGCTATATCTCGGACACGACTGAGCAACTTCACCTTCACCTTAGCTATATCTCTATAGCTAAGATATAGGAATAATTGTATATTACTCAGCAAGAATAAAAATGAAAATGAAAAATATTTAAATAATAGAATTAACATATGTAGGCTTCTTTCACTCCTAAAAGCTAAGAGAATACAGTGGAATAGTATTCAGCACTAAAAAGAAATGAGCTATCAAGCCACACACTGTAAGTCAGTGTGGATGGAACCTTAAACACATATTACTAAGTGAAAGAAGCCAATCAGAAACAGCTGCACACTACAAGACTCCAATTATATGACATTCTGGAAAAGGCAAACAGATTGTTAAAAGATCAACGGTTGCCAAAGATCTGTGGGGAGGAAGGGATAGACAGGTAAGAACACAGGAGATTTTTAGGACAGTGAAACTACTTTGTATAATACTATAATGATAGACACATGTCATTATAGATTTGTCAAAAGCTATAGAAGGAACACCACCAACTGCAAACCCTAAAGTAAACTACAGACTTTAGTTGATATTGATGTGTGAATGTAGGTTCTTCAATTGTAATGAGGAAGACCTGGGGGGCAGGGGTGGTAGGGAGGTGGACCTCTCTACACCCTCTGCTCAACTTTGCTGTGAACCTAAAATTGCCTGAAAAACCATTTAAAGTCTATTAATGTCAAAAACAAACAAATTTAATAATAATTAATACACTGTAAAGATGAATCACTATGCAACTCTGGAAACCTTGAATTCTAAGATTAACAAAAACCTGACAAGATACTTCAAATATCCAGTTAGGTTTCTTTCCAAATATTAATATTTTGGATACATGTAGACAAAGCCTAAAGCCTTGTGAATGCCCATATATGTTATAAATGTTTAGATGGATGTGCTATCTCCTATTAAAAACAAAAACTATCTCATAATCTAAAAACATCATTTCACTCCTGTAAGATAATTATTAAGTCAATAATTACTAAAAATTACACATTTTAATGAAGGATTTTAAACAACTATTACCAGGGGGCATGAGTGGTAAAGAACTCATCTGCCAATGCAGGAGACCTAAGAAAGGAGAGATTGATCCCTGGGTTGGGAAGATCCCCTGGAGAAGGAAATGGCAAACCACTCCAGAACTATTGCCTAGAGAATCCACGGACAGAGGAGCCTGGGGGGCTACAGTCCATGGGGTCGCAAAGAGTCAGACATGACTGAAGTGACTCAGCATGTAGAGCACAATGATACTTAAAGAAGGAAGCATATTATAGTATGGCTTAAAGTGAAATTCCATTTAAATAAACAAACTCAAGAAAAAGATGCAAAAATTGATAATGGAAAGTCTTTTTCCTGGCTTCATAAAGCCAAGTTCTATTTTCCCCTCTTCTATTGACTCAGGCCTGATCTCTCAAATGCCTCAACTAGAAATCTGTAAGGGTCCATCTCATGCCCACAAGTTCAGTGATGTCCTACAAGCTCAGTGATTATTAAACCACCACTACTGTGTGCTCAACTGAGCAAATTATAGTCCGTCCAAGGTCATAGTCGCTAGTTCCAAAGCGAATGCTTGTACATGAAACAAGAGTCCAGAGTAGAGGTCACAGCTTTCTATGTTTACAGCTTCTCCACACAATTAATCTTGCAGCTGCACTTGATTAGTTTTTGACATGAATGCACTGTCTCAGAAAGGTCAATACAAGGAGGTTTTCATCCTCTTGACACTCCCTCTAACCTCTACTATTCACAAACATTAAACCACTTGTAACAGCACATTGCACAAGAACTTCCCAGTGTCTAGACTCTAAGAAAGCTCTCTGTTGGGAGTGTTGCATGCTTTAGACGGGAAAAGGTATCTGAACATGTCCTCTTCTTTATGAATAGCTTTTTGAAAAAACAAGAGTTCATTATCAAGCAACAGCCCAAATTTCCAATGACAGTGTCATGCCATTTCAGCAAAAGCAGAGCTGAAAGGGTTAAGGATAATGATTGCAAACCTCAGACCTGAGGTTAAATTCCTCTCCCGCAAAATATAAATTATAATTTGGGTAACAAAGGAAAAGTGATACATGAATATGAAGTCATTCAAGTACTGAATTATGGTTTAATTTTCCCCAAAGGTGGTTCCTATAATATTTCATAATTTTTTCCAAATATAGTAAAGAAGAAAACATATAGTTCAAGCCATATGTGTGTGTGTATATACATATGTATATATAAAAAGTATCACACTACAGAGTAAGAGTTAAAATGAGGGGAAATGTTTTAAAAAGTTATATACAGTATATGTGTATATACATACACACAGAGGCAATTATAGAGGAAAAACATACATCCTACAAGTATATTCTTCTCATAAAATTAGAGATTTTAATTATATCTCTGTAAAGAGGTATAATTACACACTGGGAGGCAGGATATATCTAATTGTAGAGAAAAGCTCATTTCTATGATTAAGGATTGATAGTTTGAAAATACTTCTATGTTAAAAAAATAAGCTAATAAAAATTATAACTTCATTTTTACAAAGTAAATAAAAACAATTTCATGCCCAAGTCACCATATTTGTTGCCAAATATGGCATAACCTCATGTGATCCTTATAAATTTATAATGTCTTTGCTTATGACCCTTAGGTCAGTATCTATAAAAATTGCCATATGCCTTCCATTCCATTGGTGTTGGCTTTTAGTGGAAACTTAATCAACTGGAGAGGAACACTACCACAGACTTGACAGATTACAGCAACTAATAATTAGCATTCTTGAACTTTCTAACTCTACTAGTAACTTATAATTGACTTTTGGGATGTGGGGTTGTAGGTAAAAAGAATTACTACTGTAAAATAATTCATTTAGAAGATACATATAGGTACTACTCAAAATCTCGCAAACAAAATGCTTTGGAAATGCAAAAACAATTATTACGAATCTCAAGAAAAACATTTACTCATTACTTGAAAACTTCTCGGACAATTTTAGTTCGCAATTATTAAGAATCCAGTTTAAGCTAACAAGAGACATGTTGACCCAAAGTGACACAGAAAACAGGTTGAATTCTAGTGCCTTTCATGGTTATTTTAATTCTATAGCTACAATAGCATCAGGCAAAACATTTATAAAAGCTAAAACTAGAACAGGGCCATCCTTAGAGTTCATTATTTTTCTTCTAACCTGTATTTGAAATAAGACACTCCTAATTTACTCAAAATGACCGAGAAGCTTATCAAAACCTTTCTTCCAACATAGTATGACTCTACTTAAATCTTTTATACTTCCTATCTTCGAGTACTATAAATTCTATTTATAAACATGGCTGAACAGATTGAGTACACCTAACAGAAGATGAAATTTCTGAAAAAGAATACATCTTCATTATCTCCCCAAAACGGAAGTTAAAAATCTTCATTGGAATTTTCTTCTCTAATTATGAATCCAAGGAAAATTGGAACAACAACTAATGAAAGACAAAAGTTGAGAAAGTAAAATATTCTCAAAGATGTCACTCTGTTGTTAAATAATGAGCATGACTTAAATTGAAAGCAAATCATAATGCTTATCTAGGATTTCTTATTTCCCTTCCCAATAACTTATCTTTAATTGAAGAGCTTTCCTGTTTTCTCAGTATTGGCTATTCATTTGATTGACAGTCTTATGATTGATCCCTAGAGAGAACTGTGTTTAAAAATGAGCAATAGCAAAAATTTTATGCTGATGTTAACTTCCTTGAAACACCTGTATCTACCCAGGGTCTTTGAAATGAAAATGCTTGGACTTGGCAATAAAAAGCAGGATCTCCAGAAGTATATTTTTAAATCTACAGAAATTACTAATAATGATTTAAGCTTGTATGTTCTAGGGCAATTTAAAACCTTTCCAAATTGTGATCTGAACCTTTAAATAGTGTCATCTAAAAGTCTGTTTTTAATATGAGTTGGAGGAAATATCAATACTACTATATGTTAGGTCCAATACAAACTTTTAAGAACAAACCTTAGAATCTAAAAATCTTAAAAATATTTTTAAGGTAAATATTTTTGGGGTAAAAGTAGTGGCAAGAAGATGAGGAACTGTGGTCCATATGTAAAATAACAGAGGGACATGTGTTCTGAGTATAGATCTAAGCCATTCTTCGCTATAAACCAAAACAAACATTCACTTCATTCATTTTCTGAATGAAACACATCTTTCCCTATTGCCAGGACACAACTGTGGTCACTGTGTAATCCCCAGAATATGGGTAAAAGAAAACTCAGTAACAGTAGTGAATGTTGGGATTTCCAATGGTTAAGACTTTGCCTTCCAATGCAGGGGATGCAAGTTCAATCCCTGGCTGGGGGCTAAGATCCCACAGCCCCAAGGCTGTGTGCCAAGAAAACAAAACATAACACAGAAGCAATACTGTGACAGACTGAATAAAAACTTTAAAAATCGTCCACGTCAAAAATTCTTTAAAAAAAAAAAGTAGATAATGTTTTTCCCACTGCCAGTCACCCAAAACTCTAGAGATACTAGGATAGCTTTAAGGCTGTTTCTGGGGAAATGTAGGCTTGAAATTCATAAATTCTGATTTTAACTAAATAAATGTTAATGACACATGAAATGTCTGAGCAAGGTTTTCAAATCAGAGCATAAAAAAAATCTTTTTCAAAGGCTAAGATGCTCCCTTCTCTTTACCCATGGCATTTTGTCAGGACTCCCCTTATAGTACCAAATATATTTAAATTATGGACCTCTTGTAGGCAAGAAAATCCCCAGAGCCCAGCAAAGTAAAAAGAGACATTCAAACTATTATTGAATGAATTTATAAAACTAGCTACTCAGTCAAATGTTCTTGATTTTTAAGTATCTTTTAAAAATTCCTTCCATTAGTTGTACTTGTCCCTACCACCTAGTAAAGTACCTGAACAAGGTAGGTATTCAATCATCCTTTATTAATTCATTAAAGAACAGAAAGAAAGCAAGAGAATGTAAGAGAGGGAAAGAAGAAAGACTAGGAGAAATAAAGATAGGAAGGAAGGAAAGGAGGGAAAAAGGAATGGATGGGGAAAAGAAGGAATAAAGGAAGGGGAGGAATAAAAGGAAGGACCAGCTAACCTAACTCAGAAGATAGGTGTTTTAAACTAGGAAAATAACCTGCTTTTTTTTGTTTTTGTTTTGTTCTGTTCTGTTTTTCTCTAGAACACTCTAATGCATTTCAAGTTTCCAAGGTTCCTGCTCTAGTATGCCTCCTCTCTCCTAAATCAATTTAGATTGAAAAGAGATATTAAAAAAAAGAGGTATCATAATAAAAATATATAAGACAAAAATGCATTCTGAGATGAAATTTATGCTTCAACTGTTTTCCAAATACTGTAAATAAAATGTCAACTTTCTTCTCTGATAGCATACAAATTTTAAAACCACTTTATAACTTTTTCATTCTATCAATTAGAAGCATTATATTTATATGACACTCTTGATAAAAATGATTTGCAAGAAATGCTTCAAAGAACTAAATATGAACGTAAAATTTAAGCTTAGATTCAGGCCAACCTAAGTGACAGCTTTTTGTCAAGCCACTGGATACAAATAAGCCATGAAAATAATGAAAAACTAATAATTTGAACAGAACTGTTAAGTACCATGATAAAGAAAGCTTTCTCATCAATTGCACAAATTCAACAAATTTCACTTGCTAATTCAGAAAGAGATCTGTTTTTTAAGTCAAATTATAGGTACCACCTTCTTTCTTGATTCTGACATGGGAATAAAAGGTTTATTCTTTTATATGACAACACAAAGGAATTTCGTGTACTTTTCATTTTATACTATTTACTCAGTATAAAAGTCAGGTATGTTTTATCATTTAAGTTTAATTGGAATTTCTTGCATTAAATTAAAAGGATACATAACCATGCAACTATTGTACTTTTCTTTTTATATCAGGAACTTCTAAAAAGAGGAAAATAATCTAGTTTTGTTTGTCTGAAGATAAAAAGAGCCCAAACCTGAAAAATACTTCCTTTCTTTTTTGGGGGGTACCATAAATCAGGCTCATTCTTTCACCTCAGAGAAATATAACTATGCTCCATCAATATCCCTTCAATGTTCCAAATTTGTAATTTATAAACATCAACACTTAATATTAGATAATATGTGTTCCAAAATAAGTATCTATTCATAAAGTAACTTTAATCCCTTTGGGGGTAGTAATTTTTAAAAATTTCTTAGTGTTTTTTAAAACCCACTAAAAGTATACACTGTATTATCCCACTTTAAGGATTATGCACTAAAGTCTAAAAGTTCAGGTTTCACTGAAAATTTCACTTAATCTCGGCTGTCTTATCAGAAAGTCAGGAAATACTGAATAAATGGTCAGACTGTGCACAATTACATGTGGAATCTACTTCCTGACAACTCTGAAAAGATCTTCCTGTAAGACTAAGCCTCAATTTCAGGTTCCCCTCACCAAACTCCGTGAAAATAATGGCCCCAACTGTGCACAAAAGAAAAAGAAAACATTCAAATAGGCATCTAAATCTGACATAGTCAAATTACAACTTTTTGGACAGAAAGACTACCACATTCTAAAATAATCAAACATACAGTGGATTTTAGTGACTTTATCATTCTTACTTTCTTAGCATTTGTGCCTAGCTAAGTGAACTGTAGTGAAAAATAGTCTATTAAATGATAGCTAATGCAACTTTAATAACTTTCATTTTAAAGTATATCTAAACCTGAATCATCCTGTTGTACACCAGAAATTAATACAACACTGTAAACCAACTAGGCTTCCATTTTTTAAAAAAGAGTAGAACTATAAAATGTAAAGGAAACGAAAATAGAAAATACATAGTTCCAAACAAGACTGGATATACTATAATAGAAAAACTTTATAAAGTCTTTGCCTATTAAAAGATTTGAGAGATTCTTTTTTTTTTAATTTGCAGAATGATATTCAGTTGGCTGAACTATAATACTGCAGACTTTCGGATAGCAGATAGTTTTGTAAGTCCAACCATAGCTGCTAGCTGTCTTATGAAAGTATTTTGTTGATTTTAAGAATATGTGCAAGAAACAGTATCTTTCCCAACATGTCATTCACTACATCTTCTTTTTTTTTAAATTTGAGCAAAGAAAATGTTGCCTCTTGTGTGAAGCCAAACATAAACTTCCTTTTTCACTAAATCCAATGGAAGTAAAAATCATTAAACGGCTTAAAATTTACAGTTCTTTTCAATGAGTAGGGCTGATTCAAAACAGACATTTTATAAAGATCTTAAAGAATAAGCATGAATATAATTTAAACATTACATTAAGCTTCCCTGCTGCTGCTGCTGCTGCTGCTAAGTCACTTCAGTCATGTCCGACTCTGTGAGACCCATAAATGGCAGCCCACCAGGCTCCTTTGTCCCTGGGATTCTCCAGGCAAGAACACTGGAGTGGGTTGCCATTTTCTTCTCCAATACATGAATGCATGCTAAGTCGCTTCAGGTATGTCCGACTCTGTGCGACACTATGGACAGCAGCCCACCAGGCTCCTCTGTCAATGGGATTCTCTAGGCAAGCTTCCCTCAGTTCAGTTCAGTTCAGTGGCTCAGTCGTGTCCGACTATTTATGATACCATGAATCACAGCACGCCAGGCCTCCCTGTCCATCACCAACTCCCGGAGTTCACTCACACTCATGTCTATTTAGTGGGTGATGCCATCCAGCCATCTCATCCTCTGTCGTCCCCTTCTCCTCCTGCCCCCAATCCCTCCCAGCATCAGAGTCTTTTCCAATGAGTCAACTCTTCGCATGAGGTGGCCAAAGTACTGGAGTTTCAGCTTTAGCCTCAGTCCTTCCAATGAACACCCAGGACTGATCTCCTCTAGAATGGACTGGTTCGATCTCCTTGCAGTCCAAGGGACTCTCAAGAGTCATCTTCAACACCACAGTTCAAAAGCATCAATTCTTTGGCACTCAGCTTTCTTCACAGTCCAACTCTCACATCCATACATGACCATTGGAAAAACCATAGCCTTGACTAGACGGACCTTTGTTGGCAAAGTAATGTTTCTGCTTTTCAATATGCTATCTAGGTTGGTCATAACTTTCCTTCCAAGGAGTAATTGTCTTTTAATTTCATGGCTGCAATCACCATCCGCAGCAATTTTGGAGCCCATAAAAATAAAGTCTGACACTGTTTCCACTGTTTCCCCATCTAGTAACTAAAAAGAACCAAAATAACAAGACCATGCCTAACCACAAAAATATTTTATTTTCCACAGCAATGCTTCAAACATGCAAGCTGAACAGAAATTTATTGAGTATCTACTGTATGCTAGCATGATCCTAGGCCCAGTAAAAATTCAAAATAATTATAATATATAATTTTCCTTATTAGTGAACACTTAGGACATGAATATGAGTCAACTCAAAAAAATAATAGAAAACTGAGTTCTTAGGAGTTTCCTGGCAATCCAGTTGTTAAGACTCTGCACTTCCACTGCAGGGGGTATGGATTCAACCCCTGGTTGGGCAACTAAGGTCCCGCATACTTGTGCAGTGTAGCCAAAAAATAATGGCAATAATAATAAACTGGGTTCTTAATTCTTTTTCTGATTATACGATGAAGAGAAAATTCACTTTTAATGTCATAACCACAAAACTAAAAGCTTAACAATTTATTCCTAGGTACTAAGTGGCAACAAAGGCCCATCCAGTCAAAGCTATGGTTTTTCCACTGGTCATGTATGGATGTGAGAGTTGGACTGTGAAGAAAGCTGAGCACTGAAGAATTGATGCTTTTGAACTGTGGTGTTGGAGAAGACTCTTGAGAGTCCCTTGGACTGCAAGGAGATCCAACCAGTCCATCCGAAAGGAGATCAGTCCTGGGTGTTCATTGGAGGGGCTGATGTTGAAGCTGAAACTCCAATACTTTGGCCACCTGATGTGAAGAGCTGACTCATTGGAAAAGACCCTAATGCTGGGAGGGATTGGGAGCAGGAGGAGAAGGGGATGACACAGGATGAGATGGCTGGATGGCATCACCGATTCAATGGACATGAGTTTGGGTAAACTCTGGGAGTTGGTGATGGACAGGGAGGCCTGATGTGCTGCGATTCATGGGGTCGCAAAGAGTCGGACACGACTAAGCAACTGAACTGAAGTGGCAATTAATAGTTATTTCCACACCCTCTCCAAAATAGGGTTCATTTCCAATTCTTAGGATCAAACTAAAACATTTTGGTATTTAGGATTTCATTAACATTTAGCTCTATGGGAAAGTAAAATGAAAATAACCTGAAAAAAAATAGATAAATTGCAAGGCAAACAGTTAAAAATTAACATAGAGTAAGTTATTTAATAATCTACATTTTTATATCAGGAAAAGCAACTGAACTGAACTGAACTGATGGGCAAAGTGATTTTATAAATTTCTCTCAAAACTTTTCAGATACCTCCTAAAAGGTTCTCAAATTTCACTACTACTGACCTAGTTTAGAATCACCTGTATATGAACTCAACAGCAGATACCACGTTATCTTCATGGTTACGCATCATCCAACCTAACTTAATAATGGATTATAATATTAATATTTGGTGCCTTTTTCATTTCTTTTTATGAGTAAACAAAGCATGAAAACTTGACATCCAAAATATTTGTTATAAACAATATCACTTAGCTTATTCACACCTAAAATTACATTCTCGCCACTATGCAAAGCTGATTTTATAAAGAAATAAATTGAAAAAGACAGTTTAAATGAGAATAGATCATAAAATGAATTCAAATCACTGTATCAAACAACCTGGAATAAACTTATCTCTGTTATTTATAAGCAATATGATGACTAATGTCTTCAAATATCACACACACTACAAAAAATGTTTTTTTGAAAACTCTTATATTCACTCATATTTACCTAATTAGTAATGCCTTCAGTACAAGTTAAAAAACAAATACTTGTAAGAAAGGTATACTTCTCTTTAAAGAAATGATATATTGCTGATGGCTGCCTATATATAAAATATGTAAGTATGTAAGTTCATTTATATTCTCATAGGCTTATAGTACAAAAACAAAAGATATGGTCTTCTGAGCATAAATTTGCGTTCAAATCCTATCTTAAAACATACTGGAATTGGTACCAGAGATGGTTTTAATCAAGATGGAAAGTCTGCATAAATCAAATATTACAAAAAGTATACGAAAAATAGTTATACAGCACCCAAGAAAAAGCTCCAGGCCCAGATGGTTTCTCAGAATTCTAGTGTACTTTAAAAAATTGTAAACACCCAATGATACTTGAAGCTACTCCAAAAACACAAGGAAAATTTCCAAGTCATTTCTGTAAACTGAGTATAATAACAATGATTGCAAAACCTAAAAACAACTTCAAAAACAAATTACAGCACATCTCATTTATCATCACTGCTGCAAACAAATCACAAATAGACTCTCACAGCAACTTAAAAAACTCATGTATCATGACTGTAGTGGTTTTAAAATACTTTGCACAAAGTCTGTATACTCCTCCCTTCAAAGGTAGAGCCCAATTCCCCTCCAAAGTGTTGGCTGTACTCGGTGACTCACTTCTAACAGGTAGAATGAGCCAGCAGTGATTCTATGTGGCTTACAAAATTAGGACATAAAAGTGGCTTCTTCCTTGCTTTCTCTCAGAACATTCAAGGGATAGGGTATTCCTTTTCGTAAACCTTTGAAACTCCAAAAGATTTCTAAGTATTGGGATGTGATCGTCTAAGAGTCAGTTTACAGTCCTCCAATGACTAAAACAGCATCAAGAAAGATACTGCCACCACTTCTCTTTTAATCAGATGTTTTTTTCTATTTTTCCACAGCAAATCTATAGTAATTCTCAGAGACAGTAGTGAAAGATCAACTGGAATTAGGCAGTGACAGTACTTATCAAAGATGGTGATTATTTATCAGGAGTTGGAAGAACTTTGAAATCTAGAGAGTATCTGTAAACAAGTAAGGAAAAGAATTTGAGGGGGTCAGTCAATTTTGGCCCTATCCAACAAGGATACAAAATAAAGTAAAAGAGATTTTGGTAACGACAGCTCTTTTACTTAGGAATCAGTCAATTCCAAAGTATTAGAACAGCAGTTCCTTGTTCAGCATGATTGAATTAAAAAGAAAATCTGGATCTCCTGCTCCGTCTTTGGCCATTCAACATGACTTTTTAAAATCCTGTTTTAACAGCGGTTTCAGAATTCACACTTACCAGTCCTATAAATATTTTTGTCAATAAACTTTATCAGAGGGATGCTGCCCACTGAGATACTCTTCCTACCATCTCCAACACTAACCAAACTCTTTTAACGCATAATAATGATTACTACGTGGTTGAGAACACCTGGAATTCCTCAAAGGGAAGCCTGAGGAAGGTCATGAGTACAGCTGGTGTATGATAGGTAATAATCCTATGCATGGGGTTGGTTAAGCCTTTTAAAAGCAGAATACCATCTAACCAGACTTGTAAAAAAAAATAAAATATTTGTACTTTATGCAATCATTGAAGGAATATATTACACTAGAAGAATGTAAACTTTTATGTAATTCAAAGAATGACAAAGATAGTTTCTGAGTTCTGAAAACTTATAAAGCTAGTAAAATAATATACTGAAAATTTTGAAAGCAATACAAAAAAAATCAAGGAAAAAAATGACTAGCATGAAACAGAATACTTAGAGGAGAAAAGTTAAAACATAAGCAAGAAGGCATATAAAATACATGGCGTGTATAATTTTAAATATAGAGCTTGGATTTGCATTTGAATTTGTTTTAAGTAATAGTCGCTTCTGTGGCAAGCTTATATTCACAATATAGTCTTTGTAGGATGCTCAGAAGGATCAGTTTGAATTCCCTTCGCAAACTATAGGAGGCATCAGAAAATTATATGAGAGGAAAATATTTCAAAGATGGGGGAATAGCAGAAGACTGCAGTTAATCAAGACTCAAAACTGGCCATAAATATATTTCATAAAAGTAATTATCTGCCTTCCAAGGCAGGCAAGAGCTGACTGTGTTTGGCAAAAAAATACTATTAAGTAAGACTTCACTTCTTTGAATATGAAAATTTGAAACTTTTTCAATAAAGACATTCCCTTCATGAATGTACAGGATAAATCAATGTTCAATGTCAAATAGTGGATTGTAAGTCAACCAAAATCAATAAATTCTTACCAAGGAATATCAAGATTCTGTGGAGCAAAACACAGAAATAAAACATACTACTTTGCCCTGGGAGCTTCCCTAATGGCTCAGCTGGTAAAGAATCTGCCTGCGATGCGAGAGAGCTGGGTTCAATCCCTGGGTTGGGAAGATCCCCTGGAGAAGGGAAAGGCTACCCACTCCAGTATTCTGGCCTGGCAAATTCCATAGACTGTATAGTCCATGGGATCGCAAAGAGTCAGATACGACTGAGCAACTTTGGCTTTCACTTTCAACTTGCCCTGGAGAGCTTACTATCCCCTACTTAAAAAAAATTAAGTAAGACTAGAAACTTTAAAAAGAAGGTTCAGGATTGGGAACACATGTACACCCGTGGCGGATTCATGTTGATGTATGGCAAAGCCAACACAATATTGTAAAGTAAAAAAAATAAAAAATAAATTTTTTTAATTAAAATAACAGGAGTATCTTACAAACCATTAATGGTTAATACTTTTATCTCTGTGTGCATTTATAACCTATGTATAAAAATACTTATTTGTTAAACACTCCCTCATGAAATTATTGACAGAGAAAAATCAAGCATTTATAAAACGTAGCCTTAAGGGAAATGGGAATTTTAAAGTCATCTAATTAATTGTTATTGCAAATAACAAAAATAGTAGATGATATGCTTATATTGGTAACGGGGTGTCAGGCAAAAATATAACTGTGCATATTTTAAAAAAAGAAAAAGATAAAAAGAACTATTAAGTTTCATTAATGTAATAGTTTTGGAAATGTGCTACCACATTATGTCATTTTTCATCATTCATCTTCGAAAGCCTTGAGTTTAGTATAAATTACAGAAATATAAATGTTAACAAACGTGATCTGATCCTTCAGCATGAACATAACAAACTTGATTCACATTTGAACAGTAAAAATAAATACTCAAGTTACAAACAGAAGTTTTCAAGGATGCCAAATAACTACAATTGTTACCCTTTCTCATTTCTCCAGTGAAATCTTTGACTATTGCCTGTATTCTTCATAGGCGTGTGTGCGGGCTCCATCCTGTCCGACTCTTTGTGACCCCATGGACTGTAGCCCACCAAGCTCCCTCCGTCCATGGGATTCTCCAGGCAAGAATACTTGAGCAGGTTGCCAATGCCTCCTCCAGTGGATCTTTCCCACCCAGAGATGGAACCCACGTCTCCTGTGGCTGCTGTTTTGGCAGGCAGGTTCTTTACCACTGAGGTCTGCATTCTACAAACTGTCAATAAAAGTCACAAATCAGAGGAATAATTCAAGGAGCCTAAGAAGCAGAATTTAAAAAGAAGGGTGAAAACAATGAGTTTTTTAATTTTTCTTTTAAAGGCCAACGGTTAAATGCCAGTGTTGGCAAAGGTGTCAGACAAAGAACAGTCTCGTAATGTGTGCTGGGGTACAGTCCTAACCCTTGACCCAACAATTTTTCCTCCAGAAATCTATTGAACTTAAGAATAAACAGAAGTACCTAAAAGTAGTATGAGTTCATGGATGCTTGTTTTACCATTAGAGAAATAAAATATTGAAAACAAACCAAATGTTCAACTATAAGAGCAGTACATAAATGATGATGAATCTGTACTACACAATAATTACACAATTGTTATTAATACAAAGAATAAGTCTGGCATATGTACCAACTGGAAGGATAGTCATGATCTATTTAGATGTGAAAAAGGTTATATAAAGAATGTATATGATCCTACTTACTTATTCAAATACATAGGTAATGTACACAGCCTTTTCTCATGTTCATACAGACGTATGCTTATACATGTAGATGAATACAAAACAGTTGTTAAGGCTGCAACATCAGACAGCTAACAGTGGTTAATCCAGAGGGTGATAATAAAAAAGTGAAAAGAGGTTCATTTTTCCCTTTATACATTTATATACAGCTTAAAAATGTTATATAAGTATATTACTTTTATAATTTTTTTAAAATTCAATGGAAACATTAATAAGTGATTTAAAAATATAGACTCCTAAGACTATAACTCATTTTTTCAAATTTCATTTCAAATAGATTTAATTCAATTAACCCAGAAAAATTACATGATTTACATTTTTTTTTTCCATTAAAAAAAATGTCCTCTGTAGGAGACTGGGTTGGGGCATGAATAAAAAGATGACTGCAAACTGCATTGGCTCCCTTTCTACAAAATTCTAAAGAAACAGGAATCATAATACCACGTGGATCACAATAAACTGTGGAAAATTCTGAAAGAGATGGGAATACCAGACCATCTGACTGAGAAATCTGTATGCACGTCAGGAAGCAACAGTTAGAACTGGACATGGAACAACAGACTGGTTCCAAATAGGAAAAGGAGTACGTCAAGGCTATATATTGTCACCCTGCTTATTTAACTTATATACAGAGTACATCATGAGAAACGCTAAGCTGGAAGAAGCACAAGCTGGAATCAAGACTGCCAGGAGAAACACCAATAACCTCAGATATGCAGATGATACCACCCTTATGGCAGAAAGTGAAGAAGAACTAAAGAGCCTCTTGATGAAAGTGAAAGAGGAGAGTGAAAAAGCTGGCCGAAAATTCAACATTCAGAAAACTAAGATCATGGCATCAGGTCCCATCACTTTATGGCAAATAGGTAGGTCAACAGTAGAAATAGTGTCAGACTTTATTTTTGGGGGCTCCAAAATCACTGCGGATGGTGACTGCAGCCATGAAATTAAAAGACGCTTATTCCTTGGAAGGAAAGTTATGACCAACCTAGACAGCATACTAAAAAGCAGAGACATTACTTTGCCAACAAAGGTTCGTCTAGTTAAGGCTATGGTTTTACCAGTAGTCAAGTATGCATGTGAGAGTCGGACTATAAAGAAAGCTGAGCACAGAAGAACTGATGCTTTTGAACTGTGGTGTTGGAGAAGATTCCTGAGTCCTTTGGATTGCAAGGAGATCCAACCAGTCCATCCTAAATGAGATCAGTCCTGAGTGTTCATTGGAAGGACAGATGTTGAAACTGAAACTCCAATATTTGGCCACCTGATGCAAAGAGCTGACTCATTTGAAAAGACCCTGATGCTGGAAAGATTGAAGGCTGGAGGAGAAGGGGACGACAGAGGATGAGATGGTTGAATGGCATCACCGATGCAATGGACATAAGTTTGAGCAGGCTTCAGGAATTGGTGATAGACAGGGAGGCCTGGAGTGCTGCAGTCCATGGGGTTGCAAAGAGTCAGACATGATTGAGCGAAGGAACTGAACTGAACACCATGTATTTATCTGCTAAATTTTATCATCACAACAAAGAGGAGTCTGTGGTGATAGTCTCCTTCATTGTTCAACTCTGAACTTGTAGCTGGGAATTCTGAATAAATAACCTTCTTTAGCAAAATATCCTTTAACATAAATACAAAGTGCTCTTTCTAAACAGGTCAGATATAGTCATTAACTGACTCTCAAAGTTCAACACAGCCTAAGAAGGTTTAACTTCGAAAGACTAGCAATCAACAGCCTCTAGCCAGGCATAAGTAATATTTAATATTACTTATTCTAGATGAATGAATGCGAAAGGAATCTGACTTTATTTTACTACAAACAATAAGCACTTGTTGAAACAGCATGGTGACTAGGCATGTCCTGTAGTTTTACAGTTTGGATGAAAAATGCTCCAATCTTTGAAATCTAAATTTGTAAAATACCTCCCCAAAATTGCCCAAAGTCAAAGTGCAACACATATAAAGCAAATCAAATGCTATTACATGCACACACACAAGTGCACACAGAAACACACATATACACAGCATGTTTCAGGTTATCTTACTATAATCATGACAACCGTTCACATTCTGATTGTGCTCAAAGGCTCCATGGTGGTTAGGGTCAAAATACAAAAAAATCCACAAAGCCCATGGGGGGTTACACATTGAGTTCAACAGGATCTCTTAGATTTGGCAGTTCCAACCCCACTGCAGTACTTTATGACAGACAGTAACTACTTCGCCGTTCCATGTTTTCACTCCACGAGAACACATTAATCAGAGTCTGGCCACAGGTACTCCGCTCGGTCAATGTGGGGACACATGCCTTGCCTGCTTGGTCTCTCCAATGCAGTGTGTTTACCTCAGAGACTCTCTGTAAAGTACTTCTGTGTAACCTCTGACATGAATTCAAGCTAACTCTCTGTGGGAAATAAATTATAGGAGTTTTATTAATGAATTCTTAGTTGGTTTGACTTGTCTCCCTTTGAGACAAACCAACATTTTAAACATTTAAAACCTCAAAGTCGGAAAAAGTCTGAGAACCAAACAGGATAAAATAGTCACAATTAATTATATACGCAGTTGGTTAAACTACTATTATGGCTAAAAGACTCATTTAATTATAAACCATGAAAACAAAGTATTCATAATATTGGGTTGGCAAAAAAGTTCGTTCAGGTTTTTCTGTAAGATTTATGGAAAAATCCAAACAAATCTTTTGGCCAACCCAATACTGCTGCTGCTAAGTCGCTTCAGTCGTGTCCGACTCTGTGCGACCCCATAGACAGGAGCCCAACAGGCTCCCTCGTCCCTGGGATTCTCCAGGCAAGAACACTGGAGTGGGTTGCCATTTCCTTCTCCATTGTGTGAAAGCGAAAAGTGTAAGTGAAGTCGCTCAGTCGCATCCGACTTCTAGCGACCCCATGGACTACAGCCTACCAGGCTCCTCCATCCATGGGATTTTCCAGGCAAGAGTACTGGAGTGGCTTGCCATTGCCTTCTATAATAATCATAATTTCTAATGCATCATCCTTAAATATTGGGCTTTTATCCTTGTTTCCCTCTCTTGTTTAATAAAATAATTTTCTTTTCACTCCTATACCAGTTTTAAACCTAAAAGTGATACATCAGTGAGTGAAAAATACTGAACTATAACTCAAATGACTCAAATTGCTTTCCTATCTACAAAATGGAATTAATTATTTACAAATATATGTATAAAGCTAAATGGGCATTATAAGGCTAATCATTCACATTCTTATCAGAAAAATCATTTCATAATGTAATAAATGGCACTCTAAAGTTTTATTTAGCAAAGAGGATATATGCCTACTGAATTTTCATAAAGAGAGGTAAACCAATGTGTATTATACTTTTCTCCTGGGCATTTTAAAATCTTATAATGTTCCCTCATTAGAGTGTGTAACACTTTTTATTGCTCAATATACCACATATCAATAACCACAGATATGCAGATGACACCACTCTCATGGCAGAAAGTTAAGAACTAAACAGCGTCTTGATGAAAGTGAAAAAGGAGAGTGAAAAAGTTGGCTTAAAGCTCAACATTCAGAACACTAAGACCATGGCATCTGGTCCCATCACTTCATGGCAAAGAGATGGGTCAACAGTGGAAACAGTGGCAGACTTTATTTTGGGGGCTACAAAATCACTGCAGATGGTGATTGCAGCCATGAAATTAAAAGACGCTTACTCCTGGGAAGGAAATTTATGACCAACCTAGATAACATATTCAAAACCAGAGACATTACTTTGTCAACTAAAGTCCATCTAGTCAAGGCTATGGTTTTTTCAGTGGTCATGTATGGATGTGAGAGTTGGACTATAAAGAAAGCTGAGCGCCGAAGAATTGATGCTTTTGAACTGTGGTATTGGAGAAGACTCTTGAGAGTCCCTTGGACTGCAAGGAGATCCAACCAGTCCATCCTAAAAGGAGATCAGTGCTGGGTGTTCATTGGAAGGACTGATGTTGAAGCTGAAAATCCAATACTTGGGCCACGTGATGTGAAGAGCTGACTTATTTGAAAAGACCCTGATGCTGGGAAAGATTGAGGGCGGGAGGAGAAGGGGACGACAGAGGATGAGATGGTTGGATGGCATCACCGAATCAATGGACATGGGTTTGGGTAGACTCCAGGAGTTGGTGATGGACAGGGAGGCCTGGTGTACTGCGGTTCATGGGGTAGCAAAGAGTTGGACATGACTGGGTGACTGAACTGAACTGATACCACATATACCACATTCCTGCCATTGGGCCAAAAGCAACAGCATTCAACATAGGAAACAATACATACAGAATAAAGATAAGTTCATTATAGGGAAAGCCCCTAATACAACCCAAGAATATTTAAGGGAAAAAAATAATCTAATGCTAAAAATATTAAAACTTATTACTTTTTGTATACATAAAATTTGTCATGTGTATGGTTTCTGAAATATACTTTTTAAAATTTTTAATTTTATTGTAGTTGGTTTCCAACGCTATGTTAGTCTCAGTTCAGTTCAGATCAGTCACTCAGTCATGTCCGACTCCTTGCGAGCCCATGAATTGCAGCACACCAGGCCTCCCTGTCCATCATTAACTCCTGGAGTTCAATCAAACTCACGTCCATCGAGTTGGTGATGCCATCCAGCCATCTCATCCTCTGTCATCTCCTTTTCCTCCTGCCCCCAATCCCTCCCAGCATCAGAGTCTTTTCTAATGAGTCAACTCTTCGCATGAGGTGGCCAAAGTACTGGAGTTTCAGCTTTAGCATCAGTCCTTCCAAAGAACACCCAGGACTGATCTCCTTTAGAATGGACTGGTTGGAGCTCCCTGCAGTCCAAGGGACTCTCAAGAGTCTTCTCCAACACCACAGTTCAGAAGCATCAATTCTTCAGTGCTCAGCTTTCTTCACAGTCCAACTGTCACATCCATACATGACTACTGGAAAAACCATAGCCTTGACTAGACGGACCTTTGTTGGCAAAGTAATGTGTCTGCTTTTCAATATGCTATCTAGGTTGGTCATAACTTTCCTTCCAAGGAGTAAGAGTCTTTTAATTTCATGGCTGCAATCACCATCTGCAGTGATTTTGGAACCCCAAAAAATAAAGTCTGAAACTGTTTCGACTCTTTCCCTATCTATTTGCCATGAAGTGATAAGGTATACAGCAAATATATGTACACATATATTCATTTTTTCCAGATTTTGTCCTCATATAGGTTATCACAGAATGCTGAGTAGAGTTCCCTGTGCTATACAGTAGGTACCTGTTGGTTATCTATCTTATATATGGGTGCTAAGTCGCTTCAGTAGTGTCTGACTCTGTGCAACCCCATGGACCCTAACCCTCCAGGCTCTTCTATCCAAGGGATTCTCCAGGCAAGAATACTGGAGTGAGTTGCCACGCCCTTCTGCAGGGGATCTTCCCAATCCAGGTATTGAACCCGGATCTCCTATGTCTCCTGAACTGGCAGGTGGGTTCTTTACCACCACAGCTACCTGGGAAACTCATCTTATATATGATACTGTGTAAATGTTCGTGCCAAACTCCTGATTTAGCCCTTTTCCCCCATGTTTCCCCTTTGGTAACTATAAATTTGTTTTTGATATCTGTAAAGTCTGTTTCTGTTTTGTAAATATGCTCATTTGTATCAGGTTTTTTTTTTAGATTACACATGTAAATGACATCATATGATATTTGTCTTTCTCTAATTTCACTTAGTATGACACGACTGACTGATGTAGCAAACACACACACATGATAACGTCTAGGTCCATATGGTGGTGATGGTGGTTTAGTCGCTAAGTCATGTCCAACTCTTTGTGACCCCACAGACTGTAGCCACTACTCTGTCCATGAGAGTCTCCAAGCAAGAATACTGGAGTGGGTTGCCATTTCCTTCTCCAGGGAATCTTACTGACCGAGGGATCAAACCTGGGCCTCCTATATTGCAGGCAGATACTTTATCAGCTGAGATCTATACTGCTGCAAATGGCATTATTTCATTCTTTATCACTTAGTAATATTCCATTGTATATATGTACCACATCTTCTTTATCCATTCCTCTGTCAAAGGATATTTAGGTCGCTTCCACGTCTTGGCTACTGTGACTAGTGCTGCAGTGAATAACAGGATGCATGTATCATTTTCAGATTATCAGTTTTCTTTGGACATAGGCCCAAGAGTCGGACTGTTGGATCATATGGTAATTCTATTTTTAGAATTTTTTAAAATATAAATTTATTTATTTTAATTGGAGGCTAATTACTTTACAATACTGTATTGGTTTTGCCATACATCAACATGAATCTGCCACGGGTGTACATGACTTCCCAATCCTGAACCCCCCTTCTACCTCCCTCCCCATACCATCCCTCTGGGTCATCCCAGTGCACCAGCCCCAAGCAGCCTGTATCCTGCATTGAACCTGGACTGACGATTCGTTTCATATATGATATTATACATGTTTCAATGCCATTNGAATCTGCCACGGGTGTACATGACTTCCCAATCCTGAACCCCCCTTCTACCTCCCTCCCCATACCATCCCTCTGGGTCATCCCAGTGCACCAGCCCCAAGCAGCCTGTATCCTGCATTGAACCTGGACTGACGATTCGTTTCATATATGATATTATACATGTTTCAATGCCATTCACCGAAATCATCCCACCCTCTTCCTCTCCCAGAGTCCAAAAGATTGTGTTCTATACATCTGTGTCTCTTTTGCTGTCTCATACACAGGGTATCGTTACCATCTTTTTAAATTCCATATATATGCGTTAGTCTACTGTATTGGTGTTTTTCTTTCTGGCTTACTTCATCTGTATAATAGGCTCCAGTTTCATCCACCTCATTAGAACTAATTCAAATGTATTCTTTTTAATGGCTGAGTAATACTCCATTGTGTATATGAACCACAGCTTTCTTATCCATTCATCTGTTGGTGGACATCTAGGTTCCTTCCATGTCCTGGCTATTATAAACAGTGCTGCGATGAATATTGGGGTACACGTGTCTCTTTCAATTCTGGCTTCCTCAGTGTGTATGCCCAGCAGTGGGATTGCTAGGTCATAAGGCAATTCTAGTTCTAGTTTTTTAAGGAATCTCCACACTGTTCTCCATAGTGGCTGTACTAGTTTGCATTCCCACCAACGGTATAAGAGGGTTCTCTTTTCTCCACACCATCTCCAGTATTTACTGCTTCTAGACTTTTGGATAGCAGCCATTCTGACTGGCGTGAAATGGTACCTCATTGTGGTCTTGATTTGCATTTCTCTGATAATGAGTGATGTTGAGCATCTTTTCATGTGTTTGTTAGCCATCCGTATGTCTTCTTTGGAGAAATGTCTGTTTAGTTCTTTGGCCCATTTTTTGATTGGGTCGTTTATTTTTCTGGAGTTGAGCTGCATAAGTTGCTTGTATATTTTTGAGATTAGTTGTTTGTCAGTTGCTTCATTTGCTATTGTTTTCTCCCATTCAGAAGGCTGTCTTTTTACCTTGCTTATAGTTTCCTTTGTTGTGCAGAAGCTTTTAATTTTAATTAGATCCCATTTGTTTATTTTTGCTTTTATTTCCAGTATTCTGGGAGGTGGATCATAGAGGATCCTGCTGTGATTTATGTCGGAAAGTGTTTTGCCTATGTTCTCCTCTAGGAGTTTTATAGTTTCTGGTCTTACGTTTAGATCTTTAATCCATTTTGAGTTTATTTTTGTGTGTGGTGTTAGAAAGTGATCTAGTTTCATTCTTCTACAAGTGGTTGACCAGTTTTCCCAGCACCACTTGTTAAAGAGATTGTCTTTACTCCATTGTATATTCTTGCCTCCTTTGTCGAAGATAAGGTGTCCATAGGTGTGTGGATTTATCTCTGGGCTTTCTATTTTGTTCCATTGATCTATATTTCTGTCTTTGTGCCAGTACCATACTGTCTTGATGACTGTGGCTTTGTAGTAGAGCCTGAAGTCAGGCAGGTTGATTCCTCCAGTTCCATTCTTCTTTCTCAAGATTGCTTTGGCTATTCGAGGTTTTTTGTATTTCCATACAAATCTTGAAATTATTTGTTCTAGTTCTGTGAAAAATACCGCTGGTAGCTTGATAGGGATTGCATTGAATCTGTAGATTGCTTTGGGTAGTATACTCATTTTCACTATATTGATTCTTCCGATCCATGAACACGGTATATTTCTCCATCTATTAGTGTCCTCTTTGATTTCTTTCATCAGTGTTTTATAGTTTTCCATATATAGGTCTTTAGTTTCTTTAGGTAGATATATTCCTAAGTATTTTATTCTTTTCGTTGCAATGGTGAATGGAATTGTTTCCTTAATTTCTTTTTCTACTTTCTCATTATTAGTGTATAGGAATGCAAGGGATTTCTGTGTGTTGATTTTATATCCTGCAACTTTACTATATTCATTGATTAGCTCTAGTAATTTTCTGGTGGAGTCTTTAGGGTTTTCTATGTAGAGGATCATGTCATCTGCAAACAGTGAGAGTTTTACTTCTTTTTCAATTTGGATTCCTTTTATTTCTTTTTCTGCTCTGATTGCTGTGGCCAAAACTTCCAAAACTATGTTGAATAGTAGTGGTGAAAGTGGGCACCCTTGTCTTGTTCCTGACTTTAGGGGAAATGCTTTCAATTTTTCACCATTGAGGGCACCCTTGTCTTGTTCCTGACTTTAGGGGAAATGCTTTCAGTTTTTCACCATTGAGGATAATGTTTTCTGTGGGTTTTTCACATATAGCTTTTATTGTGTTGAGGTATGTTCCTTCTATTCCTGCTTTCTGAAGAGTTTTTATCATAAATGGATGTTGGATTTTGTCAAAGGCTTTCTCTCCATCTACTGAGATGATCATATGGCTTTTATTTTTCCATTTGTTAATGTGCTGTATATTTGCAGATATTGAAGAATCCTTGCATCCCTGGGATAAAGCTCACTTGGTCATGGTGTATGATCTTTTTAACGTGTTGTTGGATTCTGATTGCTAGAATTTTGTTAAGGATTTTTGCATCTATGTTCATCAGTGATATTGAGCTGTAGTTTTCTTTTTTTGTGGCATCTTTGTCAGGTTTTGGTATTAGGGTGATGGTGGCCTCATAGAATGAGTTTGGAAGCTTATCTTCCTCTGCAATTTTCTGGAAGAGTTTGAGTAGGATAGGTGTTAGCTCTTCTCTAAATTTTTGGTAGAATTCAGCTGTGAAACCGTCTGGACCTGGGCTTTTGTTTGCTGGAAGATTTCTGATTACTATTTTTAGACTTTTAATTATTAATGTATTAATGTATTCTCATCAAAAGTGTGGAGGGATTCTTTTTTCACATCTTCTCCAGCATTTATGTTTTTTTCATGATGGTCATTCTGACCCATGTGAGATGATACCTATTGTAGTTTTGATCTGCATTTCTCTGACAGTGATGTTGAGCATCTTTTCATGTGATTTTTAGCCATCTGTCTGTTGAAACATACTTTTAGTATTCAGTTCAGTTCAGTTGCTCAGATGTGTCCAACTCTTTGGGACCCCATGGACTGCAGCACACCAGGCTTCTCGGTCCATCAACAATTCCTGAAGCCTGCTCAAACTCATGTCCATTGCATTGGTGATGCCACTCAACCATCTTATCCTCTATTGACCCCTTCTCCTCCCGCCTTCAGTCTTGTCCAGCATCAGGGTCTTTTCAAATGCATCAGCGCTTCACATCAGGTGGCCAAAGTACTGGAGTTTCAGTACTCCAGTCCTTCCAAAGAACATTCAGGACTGATTTCCTTTAGGATGGACTGGTTGGATCTCCTTGCAGTCCAGAGGACTCTCAAGAATCTTCTCTAACACCACAGTTCAAAAGCATAAATTCTTCGGTGCTTAGCTTTTTTTATAGTTCCTCACATCCACACTTGACTACTGGACAAAACAAAGCTTTGACTAAATAGACCTTTGTTGGCAAAGCAATGCCTCTGCTTTTTAATATGCTGTCTAGGTTGGTCACAGCTTTTCTTCCAAGGAGCAAGCATCTTTTAACTTCATGGCTGCAATCACAGTCTGCAGTGATTTGGGAGCCCAAGAAAAGAAAGTTTGTTGTTTCCCATCTATTTGCCGTGAAGTGATGGGAGTGGATGCCATGATCTTAGTTTTCTGAAAGTTGAGTCTTAAGCCAACTTTTTCCCTCTTCTCTTTCACTTTCATCAAGAGGCTCTTTAGTTCTTCTTCATTTTCTGCCATAAGGGTAGTATCATATGCATATCTAAGATTATTGATATTTCTCCTGGCAATCTTGATTCTAGCTTTTGTTTCATCCAGCCCAGCATTTCACATGATGTACTCTGCATATAAGTTAAATAAGCAGGGTGACAATATACAGCCTTGANGCTCTTTAGTTCTTCTTCATTTTCTGCCATAAGGGTAGTATCATATGCATATCTAAGATTATTGATATTTCTCCTGGCAATCTTGATTCTAGCTTTTGTTTCATCCAGCCCAGCATTTCACATGATGTACTCTGCATATAAGTTAAATAAGCAGGGTGACAATATACAGCCTTGACATACTCCTGTCCCGATTTGGAATCAGTCTGTTGTTCCATGTCCAGTTCTAACTGTTGCTTCTTGACCTGCATACATGTTTCTCAGAAGGCAGGTCAGGTGGTCTAGTATTTCCATCTCTTGAAGAATTTTCCAGTTTGTTGTGATCCACAGAGTCAAAGGCTTTGGCATAGTCAATAAAACAGAACTAGATGTTTTTCTGGAACTCTGTTGCTTTTTCAATGATCCAACGGATGCTGGCAATTTGATCTCTGGTTCCTCTGTCTTTTCTAACTTCAGCCTGAACATCTGGAATTTCATGGTTCACGTACTGTTGAAGCCTAGGTTGGAGAATTTTGAGCATTATTTTGCTAGCATGTGAGAGGAGTGCAATGTGAGATGAGCACAATAAAGGACAGAAACAGTATGGACTTTTAGCATTAGAAACCCCTTTATTTGCTATGGGGACTAAACAGTAATTCTCTAAAAATCATTCTGTATCACTGCCATTTTTAAAGACTAAAAGTAATCAGATACTTCTACAGAATTATGTCTAAAAGTCATTCTGTCAGGCAAAACTACAGATTAGTTACTCACCATGCATTTTCAAAGAGCAGCAGTTAAAGGCATACTCTATTACTACTGAAGATTAAAAACTTTGTGGAATTAGAAAATAATTAACCCAATTATGTAGGTAATTCCTGGAGAAGGAAATGGCAACCCACTTCAAGACTCTTGACTGGAAAATCCCATGGACAGAGAAGCCTGCCAGGCTACAGTCCATGGGGTTGCCAAGAGTTGGACACGACTTAGCAAGTAAACCATCACCACCATGGAGGTAATAACAAATATCAAGTTTATCTGAAATTAAATTGCTTTTTAGAACATATATTCATGTAACCATTTTTCAGGCTTTATAGTAATGGCTTAAGAAACTGGCATCTTTTGTTCTTAGTACTCCAAGGGCAAAGACATTAATAGCTGTCAGTCATTATCAACCTCAGGAGAGGGCACATGCATCCGAGCTTATACTGTGTCCTGCACACCCAGCCAGGACTGAGCACACAGAGGGAGAAAGGAAAAATAAGCACTGGTTTTATATGCCAGGTACTTGGATCTTTAATCCCACATGTATCTTTTCAGCAAGACACTTAACTTCTCAGCACCTCAGATTCTTCTTCCACCAAGTGGGAAAATGAATAACACCTTTTCTGTCTGCACCAAGTATGCCTATGAGGACCAAAAAAGATAGCAAAGTGCTATATCCTGTGCTATGAAGAGCCTTGTTGATGGCAGAAGTCAGTGCTATCATATTTAATAAATTGATGCTTAATAAATGACTTCTGATTTGGGTGATATAAAGCAGCTGGCGTCCCCTCCCAGGCAAGTAGGGGGCCAGGTTAACCACAGAACGGAGGGATCAAAGGCTGAGCCTTGGATGAAAGCAGCCAAGAGTGAAGAGATTGTTCAAAACACCACTGTTCTGGGTCTGTGAAGGGTCTGCAAAGAATGATAGTCAGAACTCAACTGGATTTAGGAGGCAGAATCCAAGGACAGTCACACCCTAGGTATTAAAGATTTATGGAGACTCAGATTCCTGCCCAACGAAAATATTTCTCATCACTTACAATTTACAGAACCCTGATTATGGTGATACCCTTTAAATCATTATAACATAATAGGTATATGTGATTATTACAGATTATATTGAACAGCCTTCCACCTAATACCACAAATTCAACAGTGAATGAGAAACTAAAACCTAAACAATCATACCTAACAAGAGGGGACTCTAATTTTTAGCTTTTTCCTCTTAATTTATTGTCAGTTTGTTGCTATTAACTCATTGAACATAAACTGGAATTACGCACCAAGTGTCATCTAAGGAATACAAAGGAAAATTAGACACAAAACCGTCCTTAAGGAACTTAAACAATAGCCAGAAACATAAGGTAAACTAACAAATGCATTTTCAGGAAATACTCTTAGAGAGTACAAATACTGTGCTGTTACATTGCTGAAAAAGGAAAAATGATTTCCAGCTGGGGAAAGAAACATACTTCACAGAGGAGGTAGCAACTGAGATGGGTCTCACTTGAGGAATGAGTAGGATTTGAGTATGAAAAGTGCAAAAAAAAAGGAAAGGGCATAGAGCTCTTTTCAACAAATATTTACTTGCTATTGGATCTTTCATCATCTTCTCATGTGGCAGAGCTAGCTATAGCCATCTGCTTTTTAGCGTTCTGAGAGGTAAGCAGACATCTTGATTCCTTTCTCGTTTGGCGGTGGTGGTGAGAGAAGGGGTTGTCGTATTCTGCAACGTCTGGGAGCTTCCCTCCCCATGGAGTTGCACAGCCGAGTAGCACCAGAAAGGAAAAAACCTTCATACACTTTCACTGTAATTCTTTGGTCTTAACACCTTTGGTAAATTTGCCTTATTTAAAATGTTAATTTACTATGGGGCTTTAGTAATAAGCCATGTTTGAGGAAACTATAGAAAAGACTATACCTGTATATAACATGATTTTCTTCTCAAGGGATTTTTTTCTACTTAGCATTTCAGTTCAGTTCAGTTCAGTTGCTCAGTCGTGTCCAACTATTTGCGATCCCATGAATCGCAGCACGCCAGGCCTCCCTGTCCACCACCATCACCCAGAGTTCACTCAGACTCACGTTCATCGAGTCCATGATGCCATCCAGCCATCTCATCCTCTGTCATCCCCTTCTCCTGCCCCCAATCCTTCCCAGCATCAGAGTCTTTTCCAATGAGTCAACTCTTCGCATGAGGTGGCCAAAGTACCGGAGTTTCAGCTTAAGCATCATTCCTTCCAAAGAAATCCCAGGGCTGATCTCCTTCAGAATGGACTGGTTGAATCTCCTTGCAGTCCAAGGGACTCTCAAGAGTCTTCTCCAACAACACAGTTCAAAAGCATCAATTCTTCGGTGCTCAGCCTTCTTCACACTCCAACTCTCACATCCATACATGACCACAGGAAAAACCATAGCCTTGACTAGATGGACCTTAGTCGGCAAAGTAACGTCTCTGCTATTGTGATCCACACAGTCAAAGGCTTTGGCATAGTCAATAAAGCAGAAGTAGATGTTTTTCTGGAACTCTGTTGCTTTTTCCATGATCCAGCGGATGTTGGCAATTTGATCTCTGGTTCCTCTGCCTTTTCTCAACCCAGCTTGAACATCAGGGAGTTCATGGTTCACGTATTGCTGAAGCCTGGCTTGGAGGATTTTGAGCATTACTTTACTAGCATGTGAGATGAGTGCAATTGTGCGGTAGTTGGAGCATTCTTTTGCATTGCCTTTCTTTGGGATTGGAATGAAAACTGCCCTTTTCCAATCCTGTGGCCACTGCTGAGTTTTCCAAATGTGCTGGCAGATTGAGTGCAGCACTTTCACAGCATCATTCAGGATTTGAAACAGCTCAACTGGAATTCCATCACCTCTACTAGCTTTGTTCGTAGTGATGCTTTCTAAGGCCCACTTGACTTCACATTCCAAGATGTCTGGCTCTAGATTAGTGATCACATCATCATGATTATCTGGGTCATGAAGATCTTTTTTGTACAGTTCTTCTGTGTATTCTTGCCCCCTCTTATAACACAATGGTTTTTAAAAAATACTAAATAGGACTGCTAAAACAGTGTTGACAAAATCCATGCAAAATAAAGCTAAGTACAGCTCTTAAGGCAGCAGAATCAGTATTTTTAAAATGCAAAATAAACAATGTTGTAAGATAGCTGTCAGAACTAAAAGATCTGGCGCTAAAATGTGATTAACTAGAAATTCTTATTTGCATTGGTAGTCCTCCACTTAATCCACCTGGCTTTCTATTTCATCAAGCACAACCCAGTATCACAAGTCTGAGCAGTTAACAAGAAACCGTAACTTAACACAGATACAGAAAATGCTTTTGTTTATTTCTCTCCACCTAATTTGAATATAGAATTTTAAAAAGAGACACAGAATGCAGGTCACAAAATGAACATTGTATACACCTACTCTTAAAAGGAAACACAAAACATACATATATATTTCAGTTTAATATATAAATTTACAAAGTCTGCATGGGAAGAATAAATAAAGCATCTGCCTGGAATGCGGGAGACCTGGGTTCTATCCCTGGGTTGGGAAGATCCCCTGGAGAAGGAAATGGCAACCCACTCCAGTACTCTTGCCTGGAGAATCCCATGGAGAGAGGAGCCTGGTAGGCTACTAGTCCATGGGGTCACAAAGAGTTGGACACGACTGGGCGACTTCACTTTCACTTTCACTGTTAAAATTTTTATTTTTGATAAATGCTTTTCAATTGCTTTTTTTTTTTTTTTGGCCACGCCACATGGCCTGCAGGATCTTAGTTCTCCAACCAGGGATCAAACCCTTGGCTTTTTAGTGGAAGTTCAGAGTCTTAACTGACTTTGAACTTTGATAAACGACTTTTCAACTTCTTTCTTGGAATTTATTAAAGATAGTAAGATTTATTACTCCTATTTCAAACACCCCATGTTATCAATCTTCTCTTTAACATAAAAATTGGAAACTTAGCTGAAAAGGAACTAAATACTCCAACATCATACACACGTGAATATGGATGAATCTGGGGGACTTAGTTTCTAGTGCCATAGGGGAGGAACTTGGAAGTTGCCACTCCAACATAATAATTAAACAGTTGAACAAAAGAGAAACAGATGTAAAGGACACACTTTCGGACTCTGTGGGAGAAGGCAAGGGTGGGATGCTATGAGAGAACAGCATTGAAACACGTACATTACCATATGTAAAACAGATGACCAGTGCAAGTTCGATGCATGAAGCAGGGCACTCAAAGCCGGTGCTCTGGGACAACCTGGAAGGATAGGGTGAGGAGGGAGGTGGGAGATGGGTTCAGGATGGGGGACACATGTACACCCGTGGCTGATTCATGTCAATGTATGGCAAAAACTACCACAATATTGTAAAGTAATTAGCCTCCAATTAAAATAAATTGATTAAAAATTTAAAAAAAATTTTAAGTTGAACAAAAAAACCAACAACTCTTGGAAACAGAGCAAACCACTCCCCGAAAGCTGGAGAAACAGACAAGCAAATACAGAGAGTCACAGATTACCTCAGTAGAGACTCAGAGTAGAAACCATGGGAACCAGTGTGGAGGAGGAAAACCTATACTGTAACCAACTGAACTGCAAAAGGTTCAGTGTAGACAAATTGGAGAGTTAAAAACTCTAGGGTACCAGTCATAAGGGGAACCTCACACTTCTGTGAGTTTTATCTCCAGGAGCTTAAGTAGGTTCTCACATAAAAAATCTCCTCCTGTTTCAGATCACGGGGAGGGGAAAAGGAACCACTTTAAAATAAGCCAGAGCACTCTGTTCTTAATAAAACCGGCCTTCCGAGAAAACTATATTAACCAGAGTCTAAGCTGATGGGTGCTTCCCAAGTGGCTCAGTGGTAAAGAATCCACTTGCCAAGCAGGAGATGCAGGTTTGATCCCTGGATTGAGAAGATCCCCTGGAGAAGGAAATGGCAACTCACTCCAGTATTCTTGCCTGGGAAATCCCATGGACAGGAGTCTGGTGTGCTATAATCCATGGAGTCACAAAGAGTTGGACACAGTGATTAAACAACAACAAAACCTGATGGGTATCATGAGAGCCTAACTGGTCTGGAATAACCCAACTCCAGTCTACTTGAGCCTTCCTGGCCTACCTAAGGGGGGAGTTACCAAAAAAATGAAAAACACCTGCAAAGCTTACAGTCCAGAGCACAGGCTTACTAAAGGACTATAGATTGCTTCATCCCCTACCCCCCGCCCCCCACATCTCAACATCACATTACTAAAGTCATATTTACAATGGTTCCTTTTACCCAGTACATCATGTCCAACTATCAAGAAAAAATTACAAAACATACTAAAAGGTAGAAAACACAGCTTAAAGAGACAAAGTAAGCATCAGAACCAAACATAGCAAAGATGTTGGAATTATCAAACCAGGAATTTAAAACAACTATGATTAATATGCTAAGGTATCTTTCTAATGGACAAAGGAGTCTACATGCAAAAACAGATGGAAATGTGAGCAGAGAGATGGAAATCCTAAGAAAGAACCAAAAAGAAATGCTAGAGATTTAAAATCCAAACAAACCCAGATTGTAACAAGAATAAAGAATGCTTTCTTGACAGACTTATTATATAGTAGATATGACATGGCTGAGGAAAGAGTTTCTGAGCTTGAGGATGTATCAGTAAAAAACAGAACAGAATATCCAAGGGCTGTGGGCAACTACAGAAGGCATAACATATATATAATGGGGATACCAGAAGAAGAAAAAAAGAAACAGAGCAAATATTTGCAACAATGACTGAGAACTTCCCCAAATTAATGTCAGAAACCAAATAGATTCAGCAAGCTCAGAGAAAACTAGGCAGGATAAATGCCCCCAACACCCCGCCACCAAAAAAATACACCTAGGCATATTATTTTCAAACTAGAGAAAATCAAAGATCAGGGGGGAAATTCTGAAAGAAGCCCAAGGGAAAAAATAATTTGTAGAACTAGCCTCCTTAATTATGCTCCTTAATCTTAAACAGTAATAGTACTATCTTCCAAAACACATTTTTTTAATTGTTTTAACCATTACTTTTCTATTTTTTAATTTGCATACAATGAAATTTACAGATTGCAGAATTGTGTACCTACCACCGAGTATCACAATACAGAATAGTTTTGACCTTCTATAATCAGCCCCTCTTCCACCTTTAATCTCAAGCAACCACTGATCTGTTCTTCCATCCCCTAGAGTTTTGGCTTTTGCAGAATATCACATAAACGGAATCATACACTGATGATGAGGGGTTTGCTGAGCTTTATGAATATGTAGATGTTTGTCTTCACCAAATTTGGAAGTTGTCAGCCATTTCTTCAAATATTTTTTTCTTCACAAATCTCTTTGCCTTCTCTAGTATACATAAGACACAAATGTGAGACCTCTGCTATTGTCCTTCAGGTTTTTAAGCTCTGTTTATTTTCTTTAATCTTTCCTTATTACTTAGATTGCACAACTGAACTATCAAATTTCTTCAACATTTCCTTCCTCTGTCTTCTCCATTCTGCTATTGAAATCATCTAATGAATTCTTAGTTATTTCAACATTTAATATTAATATTTGAGCTATTTTAATTTTCTTTCCCCAAATTTCAACTTGGTTCTTTTTATAGTTTCTTTTTCTCACCTGTGAACTTCAGACTTTCCATTCATTTCAAAAGTGTTTACACACTTTTTTACACTGGGTTACACAGTGTTTTACACAGTGTTTACACAGCATTAGAATGACTGCTCTGAGAAATTTTATTGTATTTCCAACAGCAAAGTAATTGCATAATTGGTACCTGTTGATTGCTGTTTTCCCCCACAATTGACTACGATTCTCCTGCTGCTGCTGCTAAGTTGCTTCAGTCGTGTCCAGCTCTGTGCAACCCCATAGACAGAAGCCCACCAGGCTCCTCTGTCCCTGGGATTCTCCAGACAAGAACACTGGAGTGGGTTGCCATTTCCTTCTCCAATGCATGGAAGTGAAAAGTGAAAGTGAAGTCGCTCAGTCGTGTCCGACTCTTAGCGACCCCACGGACTGTAGCCTACAAGGCTCCTCTGTCCATGGGATTTTCCAGGCAAGAGTACTGGAGTGGGGTGCCATCATTTTTGGTATATCAAGTACTTCTGGACTATATCCTAGAGACTTACATTCTGACACTCTTAGTCATGTTAAAGACTCGTGGTTCTCTGCAGAACTGATCTGTTGTTTTTGTCATTGTGGTAGGCAATAAACGCTATTAGGTTCCAACCACAAGTCCCAACCCACCGTTTGTGGGCTGTGGTTTCAATATTATTTTCAGTTTTCCAAGTCTTTTCAGTATTATTTAGCCTCTCCCCATATGTGCCAGCAAAGGGCAGTGGTCTATGCCATAGTTCAGTTCTCAAAACCTTAACGCTTCCTCAAATAAGTTCCACAAATGCTTAGCTCAGGAGTGAATTTCAGACTATATACAGATTTAGATCATCTTTTTCTCTGTCTTCTGCCTTTCCATGGTTTATCCATAGTCTGTCTCCTACATCCCTTTTCTCAATCCTCTGCCTACATTAAATTTTTTGATTCCCCATTCAGTCGCATATTTGTTGCAATGACATCTGCCTCAGGGATAAAGTGGCAAGAAAAACAAAGGAAGCAAAAAAGTAACACATATTCTCTCCATACTCTTCAGACCACAGGAGACCCTTTTCCCAGCTTCTGATTAAAGAGGAAGATGGTCTTTCAGGGTTTTAAATGGCCGCACAGTGCCACCGCTACCAGCCCTGGAGGACAGCCACATGATCGGGGCCTGCCTGCTGTCCCAGCAGAAGGACAAAACCAAAACACAAAACAAAAAGAAAGGCTGATTTTATGCAGAGTCTTCTGTATGCAAGAGTCCTATTTTCCAGGTCTCTGACCATACACAGAGGAAGAGGGGGTTTCTCTTAGAGCTTTTACTGCCTGGATCCATTGTGGGGATCGAGAATAGGGGGTTCCCTAGAGTTCAAGCCAGGAGACAGAGGATGGTGGGTGGGAGCGAAAAGGAAGCTCACTGCTGATCAGTCACCAGTCCCAGTTTTGACTTCCTTCCCTACACCTCCTGCGACTATTTACTACTCAGAGGTCTCATGGTAGCTCTACGTGTTCTGTTCAGAGGTTTTAGTTGTAATCAGTGGGAGAGACAAGAATGTGTTCCCTCCTCCATCTCAGCAGATCTGGAACCACAAAATTTCCAGAAATAAATCCCTAACATTTACAGTCAGTTGATCTGTGACAAAGGTGTCAAAGCAATTCAACAGGCAAAGAAGAGCTATTTCAACAAATGCTGCTGGGACAACTGGATATCCATATGCAATACAAATAGATAAAACTTTGCCTCACACTGTATACAAAAGCCAACTCAAAATGGATCACAGATCTAAACATACAACCAAGAATTATAAAACTTTTAGAAGAAAACATGGGAGGCTCTCAGCTTAGAAAAGATTTCTTGGTGATGATACCAAAAAAACCAACAAAGTGAACCTCATCAAAATTCAGACCTAGACAACAGACTGGGGAAAAAGTTTTTTTTTCAAGCCATATATTTAATAGATTCGTATCCAGAATTTTTTTTTTAATCACCTCCTACAGAGGATATGGAGAGAAGGGAATCCTCTTACACTATATTGGTGGGAACGTAAATTGGTACAGCCATTATGGAGAAGAGTATGGAGGTTCCTTAAAAAACTAAAAAGTAAAGCTACCATATGACCCCCTCAATCCCACTCCTGGGCATATATCCAGAGAAAAACATGATCCAAAAGGATACATGTACCCCAAGGTTCACTGCAGCGCTGTTTACAATAGCCAAGACATAGCAACAACCTAAATGTCCATCAACAGAGGAATGGATAAAGAAGTTGTGGTAAATATATACAATGGAATATTCCTCAGCTGTTAAAAAAGGTGAAATACCATTTGCAGCAACATGAATGGAACTAGAGTGTTAGATGAGTCAGACAGAGAAGGAGAGAAATATCATGACATCCCTCATCTATAGATTCTAAAAAAAATTTATACAAGTGAACTTACTTACAAAACAGAAAGAGACTCACAGACTTAGAAAATGAACTCATGGTTGTTGAGGAGAAGGGACAGTTAGGGACTTTGGGAAGGTCTATATTTAAAATGGATAACCAACAAGGACCTATTGTATAGCTCATGGAACTCTGCTGAATGTCATGTGCCAGCCTGGATGGGAGAGGGATTTGGGGGAGAATGGAAAAAGGTATATGTATGACTGAGTCCCTTTGCTGTTTACCTGAAACTACCACATTGTTAACCAGCTATATCTCAATACAAAATAAAAAAAGTTCCAAGTTTGAAAAAAAAAAATTACCTCCTACAACTTGAGAAACAAAACACACAAAACTTGGCAAAAGATTTTAACAGACATTTTATCAAAGATATACCAATGACTAATAAGCAAAGGCAATGCAAAAGAATGCTCCAACTACCGCACAATTGCACTCATCTCACATGCTAGTAAAGTAATGCTCAAAATCCTCCAAGCCAGGCTTCAGCAATACGTGAACCGTGAACTCCCTGATGTTCAAGCTGGGTTGAGAAAAGGCAGAGGAACCATTGCAGCCATGAAATTAGAAGATGCTTACTCCTTGGAAGAAAAGTTATGTCCAACCTAGATAGCATTTTCAAAAGCAGAGACATTACTTTGCCGACTAAGGTCCGTCTAGTCAAGGCTATGGTTTTTCCTGTGGTCACGTATGGATGTGAGAGTTGGACTGTGAAGAAGGCTGAGCGCCAAAGAATTGATGCTTTTGAACTGTGGTGTTGGAGAAGACTGTTGAGAGTCCCTTGGACTGCAAGGAGATCCAACCAATCCATTCTGAAGGAGATCGACCCTGGGATTTCTTTGGAAGGAATAATGCTAAAGCTGAGACTCCAGTACTTTGGCCACCTCATGAGAAGAGTTGACTCATTGGAAAAGACTCTGATGCTGGGAGGGATTGGGGGCAGGAGGAGAAGGAGACGACCGAGGATGAGATGGCTGGATGGCATCACGGACTCGATGGATGTGAGTCTGAGTGAACTCCGAGAGATGGTGATGAACAGGGAGGCCTGCGTGCTGTGATTCATGGGGTCACAAAGAGTCGGACACGACTGAGCGACTGAACTGAACTGAACTGAATAAGCACATGGAAAGATTCCCAACATCATTAGTCACTGTTATTGTTTAGTTGCTAAGTTGTGTCCTACTCTTTTACAACCCCATGGACTGTAGCCCACTGGGCTTGGGACTGTAGTCCCCTCTGTCCATGAGATCCCAGGTAAGAATACTGCAGTGAGTTGCCATTTTCTTCTTCAGGGGATCCTCCTAACCCAGCGACTGAACCCACATCTCCTGCATTGGCAAGTGAGTTCTTTACCACTGAGCTACCAGGGAAGGCCCATTAGTCATTAGGTAAAGGCAAATTACAGCCACAACGAGATATAGCAACATATTTTTAGAATGGCTATAATCAAAAAGACTGGTAATACCAAATGCTGGCAAAGATGGTGACAAATTGGACCTCCTGTCCATTGCCACTTGGAATGTAAAATAATATAGCCACTTTTTCTTTTAAAAGTTCCTCCTATTATAATAGGAGGGAAGGGGGCAGGGCACAACTTTTGAAAGAGTGGCATAGCCCAAGGACACAACACAAACCTATTAAAATCAAATGGGTCCAAGATGGCAGACAAGTCAACTTCCACTAGACCTTGATTCTCAATAAGCAAGCTAAATGACACACCCAGAGGCACCATGACAGTTCCGAGGCACTGTCAAAAGACCAAGGAGTGGGCGGTGGCCCAATTCCTGGAAATCTCCACCCCTTCCCCAAAATAGTTGGAATAATCCTCCCAATCATTAGCATATGAAATTACGCAGCCCATAAAAACTAACCATGTCACATTTTCATGTCTACACTTGCCCTCTGCTATGGCCCACACTCTGTGGAGGATGCTTTTGTCTGAATCTGAATAAACCCATTTCTTACCTATCACTCTGTCTCTCACTGAATTCTTTCTGCAACCAGATAGCAAGATCCTGAGCTTCTTTAGATCCTGAAACCAGGTACAGTGGGTTTTGGCTTGGTTTGAGCACATGGGTCAACGCCCTATCCAAGGTAAATGGTTTCAATATGACTGAGGAATTTCACTCTCAGTATCAAACCAAGAGACATTAAAACATATGTCAACACACAAGTCTTCTATGCAAATGCTCACAGAAATATTATTCATAACAGCCAAAAACTGGAAACTGTCCAAATGTTCATTAGCTGGTTAGTAGATGAACAAAATATCCACACAATGGAGTATTACTCAGTCACGAAAAGGAACAACTACTATGGATGAATCTCAAAAACGTGCTAAGTGAAAGAAGTCAGACATGAAAGACTATACATTGTGTGCGTGTGTGCGTGTGTGTCTGCATGCGTGCATACATGCTAAGTCACTTCAGTCGTGTCTGACTCTTTGCGAAACTTGGACCATAGATAGCCCACAAAGCTGCTCTGTCCATGGGATTCTCCAGGCAAGACACTGGAGTGGGTTGCCCTGCCCTCTTCCAGGAGATCTTCCTGATCTAGGGATCGAATCCGCATCTCTTATGTCTTCTGCATTGGCAGGCAGGTTCTTTACCACTAATGATACCTAGGAAGCCCCATATATTGTATGATTCCATATATATGAAGCTTTCAGAAAAAGGAAATCTATGGATTTGTGCTTTAATAAAGAATATATCTGTGTTTTGCTCCCTGTTCCTGGTACACAGCTTTAAACATCCTTGGAATTTCCGGAGTGGTATAAATATCTGTTATGAGAATGAAGTGATTCATAGCTTTAGGATCTGGGCTGATCACCAGAAAGACCAACCATACCATTTAACACAAATCTCAAGTTTTGCCACATCCTTACTGTCTTTACATTGCAAACTCATCTATTGAGAAAAAAGCCAAGAGTCAACAAAGAAAGAAAAAAAAAAGATGTACAAACAAAATGGTAAAAATTATAATTGGACAGACATTTTCATAAAAAATTAAATTTTATGGAAATAGAAAATGTTTCAGTTACTTGCTGCTAAACTCACCCCAACACTACACACAAAATTCATTTGGTATATGAGGTACAAAGAAACATTTTCTGTATATCTAAAGACTTGATCTTCAAAAGAGAGCCTACATTTGCTAATGCTCTCAACCACATACAGCTATATAACCAAAGTAGGCAAGTCTAATAAGTTCAGGGGGAGGTAGTTGGAACTGGCCTTACCCATGTGGAAATAATTGCTTTCCTGGCCTACAGCTCTTCCTATTAGGATCAAAACAGACTGATGTTATCTTAAGAACCCTTCCAATTTTTGAAAAATAAAACCTAAGTGTTCCATAGTTAGCCAGATATTGTCCAGATATTGTTTGTTTTGTTTAAGGAGAAAATTATAGCACATTTGTTTTTGTACTTAAATCAAAAGCAGAGTTACTATTATGAAGAAAATAAGGGCATTCTGAAAGATAATTATCTCAGTATAGAAAGGCATATACAGAGTTGCTACAGACAAGGCCACCAATCTTAAACACTGTGATCTGATATTATTAAAACCTCACCTTGGCCCATGGCCTTCTTTGGATCAGAATTTTCCAAATAAACTGTTTGTTCACCAAGAATATGAAATAATGTGATAGCATACAAATGGTGAGTCATTTAAATTCAATATAGTGACAAGGATAAACTATTACAGCAAGAATAAAATACAAATTCTGAAGCTCAATGTTTTACAGTGCCATTCTGGCATGGATTCTAAATTTTCTAAGCACCTGCCAAAATATAACATGTTGTTTTGATTCATGGAATTGGGAGAGTGGGGGAAAAAAAAAAAAATGAAGTCAGACAAGTCTTCTGCCCCTGGCAGTTCAATATCTATACCATCTAGACTGATGGCTATTAAGAAACACAACTTTGTAAAAGCAAACAATATAGCCAACCCCAGACCTCCTTGAAGTCTCTTTTAATGTTTCACCACCTTGAAATCATGACTAATGACTCCAGTTATCTCCAACTTTCTGTCCTATAATCAAAACTAATTTCTTCCCACCTCATCAAGAGACAGGAATGGGACTTCTTTATATATACCTTGCTTATTATAAACACTCCCTAGCCCTTAACCTTGCTCTCTATATCCTTTTCTGTATTTGTTTTCTCCTTATCAGGGTGCTATCCATTTTCCCCATATGCTTTTTTTAAGCTATACCCTACTCGCTTCTTGAAAGGAAAAAACATCATAGTAACTTTTCTAGGCTAAACTCTAATAGATTACAGTCACCTGTCAGCATCCACAGGGGACTGGCTCCAGAACTGCCACAGCTGCCAAAATCCACGGATGCTTGGGTTCCTTACATAAAACGGCTTAGTACGGTCAGCCCTACACAATATGTGGATGTGGAAACCACGAACACCGAGGTCCATCTGCATTTGCATTGTTTACCACTATACACAGAATGAGGAAATTCCTGCCAAAGGAAAAACAATAAACTTGAAAATATTATTTGGGGACACTTTAAAGTGGTCAGAATTTTTTTTTCCCCTTAGTGATATGGGGATATGAGAGGAAACTAGTCAAGTTAACAAAGAGCATATTTCAATGGCAACAGATGTGTAAACTTATCTTCATATTTTCTTCCCATTAAAATACAATACATAAATCAAAGGTGTTATCATAGAAGAGATAGTCCAATTTCCCTGGACAGGATTCTTCACTGCTGAGCCACCAGGGAAGCTCGCAGCTATTGGTATAGCTATGGATCCAAAATATCTATCTCCCATTAGCAATGGTTAGAGATGCCCATATACTCACGTTAATATAGAAAATATATCATCCTACTTAATTCGATAAATAGTTATAATTTAATACAGGCTAAATCCTAATAGGCTTACTTTGTATTATTACACTAGCTGCTTTATAAATCTATTTTTTTCACAGAGTAAGGCATGAGTGGATGCTTTTAATCCTATTTAAAGAAGACAACAGGACACTGCATGGCAAGGCCCTAAGTGACAGGTTTATGGATGCAGTCATGGGGCTGTAACGTTTCCTGAGAGCTTAAACCATAATAGTCTTATTTATAGTTAAAACCCAGCACTTTGCATAGCGCCTGGCACTCAATTAATACTTAGGGAAGAATGGAGGGGAAGTAACACTAGATCTGCTACCAGTGCCAAGTGTTACATCTACCTTTAAGATGTGCTCAGTAAGTATTGCTCACTGATTAAATTTTACAAGCCCCTAGGTACCGGCACTCTACTAGCTTCAGAAACTTCACTATTGGAAATACTAATATATTGCTTATTAAAGACATATATTTCCTGTGTTTCAGTCGTTGCGATTGTGTCCAACTCTCTGTGACCCTATGGACTGTAGCCCACCAGGCTCCTTTGTCCATTGGATTTTCTAGGCAGGAATACTGGAGTGGGTTGCCATTTCCTTCTCCAGAGGATCTTCCTGACCCAGGAATCGAACAAACGTCTCCTGCTTAGCAGACGAATTCTTTACTGCTGAACTACCAGGGAAGCGCATATATTTCCTGAGGTGATATTAAAAGAGAAATAGTTTAAAAATATATTTAATTAAGCAAAAAAACATGTAATTTTAAAAATATAAATAAAAGTTTACTTCTAGGTTTCCTTATATAAAGAATTTGCATTCATAATAAGAAAATACTTGATTCAAGTATTATATTAAATTGAATATAATTTTAACATAATTTCAAGTTTTGGACATGTATCTAATGTACTCCTAAAGGCATGAAAAAATTTTGTTTAAAAATGTATCATTGTATTTACGAACTTTATGATTTTAGAATAATATAGCCCTAATATTTATATATATATATAAATCCACAATGGAGAAGGAAATGGCCACTGACTCCAGTATTCTTGCCTGGAGAATCCCAGGGACGGGGGAGTCTGGTGGGCTGCCGTCTATGGGTCCCACAGAGTCGGACACGACTGAAGCAACTTAGCAGCAGCAGCAGCAGCATAAATCCACAAAGGTATTTATGATTATATTTATCTTAAACTGAGGGCTGCGCTATAGCTATTATACTAAAACTAAATATTCTATATGACTTTTTAAAAAATCACACAGAAAGGCAAAAAAAGGTTTCCATTCTAATAAAACATGCAGAATACCTAATACCACACAGTAACATAAAACAAAAGTAAATACTGTGTCAAGTCCCATATCCACCTTTCCAAAACAACAAACCATGCTACAGTGTTCTATTTATAAATAAAAAAATTTAAATACACCTCAAATTTCTTTCCTATTTCTTTAACTGTTTAGTCTAACTCAAATTTTACATTCCCTGAATTCACAGAAGCTATAAGATGGATAAATATTTCTCTAAGACAGTAGTTAATATTAGTAGCTAAGCTTTAAAAATCAGTGGATGTTTTAATAAATATAGGCACTAGAGCTCTAGGTTAGATCTAACTGACAAAGTCTTTGGGGATGAAGCCCATGGCCCTACAGTTTCACAGAGTTCCCTGGGCAATTCTCATACACACTCAAGGCTGAGAACCACAAAAAAGAAAGGTTATACAAAGGTGTCTAGAAGCAGAAAATGTTAAAGCTAAATACGACCGTAAAGATCGTCTAATCAACTCATTTTCCAAAGTTATGAATTTGAAGTTGTGAGAAAGTAACTAAATTGTCCAAGATCGCATAGCTAGTAATGCCAGGAGGAGAAACGGGTCTAGTGGCAGGCAGACTAGTGCTTTTTCTGCCACACAAGGCTGCCTTCTCCACTTGGGAGAAAGAAAAAGTATTAACTCTTGACTATACCACAAGCTTAATCAGTATCATCATAAGCATTCAAATAGCAAATTCTCAGGGAAATGTGACTTTTATAAAATACTCTTTCTTGAACCTCAAATATTTCCTTTGGAAAGAATGGTGATAAAAAGATCTAAAATGAAAAGTTGTTTTAATCTATAAATGAGCTGAATAATTAAAAAGTGCCTGGAAAAGGCACTCAACAAATGTTGCTCTCCATCAACAGCATGATCTCCTCCGTTCCTTTTTGATTCTATACCAAGATATCTCTCCCTCTCAACTATGTCCCTTTTTCTATTGTTTCTCCTAACTGGCAACGCCTTTTGACCTCTTCTTCTTCAGCGATGCTACTAAATTTCTTCAACACTCAATTTAAGACGTGCCTTCTAACAAATCTTCTGAACTAACTTACCCTACTCAAATTACTTGTTTCTTCCCTTATTATTTAAACTGCTCATGCTTTTAAACCATATATTTGCTTATACCTCCTTTTGAAGCTCTGCAATTATAATTACTTCCCCCATTGTTTTGTACTTTTCAATCTTCTTCCATAATTAGAACTAAGTTATCAATGGATTAGAATACAAGCTCCCCAAGACAAGGATATTGGTCTGTTTTGCTTACTGATGGAATGCAAGCACCTAAAACAATGCCACCAGTCCATCCTAAAGGAGATCAGTCCTGGGTGTTCATTGGTAGGACTGATGTTGAAGCTGAAACTCCAATACTGTGGCCACCTGATGCGAAGAGCTGACTCATCTGAAAAGACCCTGATGCTGGGAAAGATTGAGGGCAGGAGGAGAAGGGGACGACAGAGGATGAGATGGTTGGATGGCATCACCAACTCAATGGACATGGGTTTGGATGGACTCCGGGAGTTGGTGATGGACAGGGAGGCCTGGTGTGCTGCGGTTCACGGGGTCGCAAAGAGTCAGACACAACTGAGTGACTAAACTGAACTTAAAACAATGCCAGGAATATTAGAAGCTGCTCAAAAAATACTTTCAAGGATTATTTCTCCTTCCATTCATCAGTCTTTCTAACATAAAGACACAGATATGAAACACTAAACTTTGGGGAAAAATGAAGATAGATATGTTTGTACTTTAGAAATTCACAAATTTTTTTAAAGTTAATAGAGCTGTAACAGATGAATCAACTCACTGGCTATAGGAAGTCATTAGCTTCTTCATTACATAATACTCTGTGATTCAGTGGATGTGCAACGGCAGCTAACAAAAAGAAGGTAAAGGCTTTAAGTGTTTAAAGTCCTAGAGTTTAAAATCCTGCCTTTCTATGGTGAAAAACTGCTTAACTTTGCTCTCTTTTAAAACTATGAATTAAGAATAAGTGAAAGTCGCTCAACTGTGTCCGAATCTTTGCGACCCCATAGCCCATGGAATTCTCCAGGCCACAGTACTGGAGTAGGTAGCCTTTCCTTTCTCCAGGAGATCTTCCCAACCCAGGGATAGAATCCAGGTCTCCCGCATAACTGGCGGATTCTTGACCAGCTGAGCCACCAGGGAAGCCCAAGAATACTGGAGTGGGTAGGCTATCCCTTCTCCAGGGGATCTTCCTGACCCAGGAATCGAACCAGGGTCTCCTGTACTGCAGGTGGATTCTTTACCAGTTGAGCCACCAGGTAAGCTCCTGAATTAAGAACAACTTAATGAAAAAACACTAATTTCTGGATTATTCAGGTTCAAGTTATATAACAGTATATAACTCTTGAAATACATAAATTTAAGAGAGCAATTTTATCTTTTTTTAAAAAAAACAACTTGCTTCATCCTATACATAAGTAAGGCTGAAAATACAATTATCCCTTTCTTAAAATAGTTTTAAAACTACAATTTTTGAGTCAAGTACATTTAAAAACTATTTTTGATAGTGATAATTTTACAATTTAGCCTTCCAAATAAACACACTACAGAATTCTACTCCCCCAAATTACCTGCTTTATAGTATTTATGCAATTTAATCAAAATACAAAAATCCAGCTAGCCCATACAAAGGACTGTACAAAGAACACATCAACATGGTTATATTAGGCATTCAGTGACAAAACAGAATTGTGAAGGGTCACTATTTTTCTCTCTTCATTTTAAGCCATATATTTCACTACATATATGAAAAGATAACAGTGATAATTAGAATGCATCAAAAACATATGGCTAATTACATAATCTCAGAGGTCTTAGATATTGAGCTATAGCTATTTTTCAACTGTCAAACTACAGGACAACTGAATGAATAGAAAACTCTAAGTAAGTGAATACACTGAGGGAGATTATATTATATAGTGGAATGAATGGGTTTTGGAGACACACTGGAGGTCACATCTCAGGACTCCCATCTCCCAGTTGTTTGATCATAGGCAAAATGTTTGACTTCTCTGAGACTTGGTCTATGTATAAAATGGGCATATTTCTCCCTTGCAGAGTTGTGATGAAGATTTAAAAGGATAATGTGTCATTCATTTGCTTAAATTCTCTAATGATTCATTATAACTTAGAAAAAAAAATTACAAGGCCCTTCAAAAATTACCTTCTTATTTTCAAAGAAAGGAATCACGTTTTCTGGTCTCAACATTTCTTAAAATATGCAAGTAGAAATGTTCAACAGATAGACAAAACATAGGCTTAAAGTTGGAATTCAGGGAACGGTAGGACTTCTCTGGTGGATCAGTGGTAAAGAATCCACCTGCAATGTAGGAGATGTGGGTTCAATCGCTGAGTCAGAAAGATCTCCTGGAAAAGGAAATGGCAAACTATTCCAGTTTTCTTGCCTGGGAAATCCCACAGATAAAGGAGCCTGGTGAACTACAGTCCATAGGGTCACAGAAAGTTGGATACAACTTAGCAACTAAATCACCACCACCACAGGGAAGGGTACACAAGAGACAAGCAAAGCTCAGTGTCATCAAGCATTCAGATCACAAATTTATTCAAAGACTACTATCTTTGTAATTTTTATACACCGGTCTTCATTCCTCCTACCTGATATCATTGTCATGAAGTTACTTATTAATGCCTACTTAACAAATATTTTCACAGTAATGAGCTAAAACAATTTTCCAACTACCCTAGAACAAGTAAGCTCCTTACTAACCTCCTCCCTTAGCATATCATAAGTTTTCTAAATTCAGCTTCTGCTTTAAGTAGACCAAAAACTTTTAGTTTATCTCTGACCTCCAAAAATTCTCTATTATTGACTAGACACTAAAATTTAGCACAGTCCTAGGTGGCGTAAGTGATAAAGAACTTGCCTGCCAATGCAGGAGACATAAGAGACGTTGGTTCTATCCCTGGTGGGAAGATCCCCTGGAGGAGGACAAGGCAATCCACTCCAGTATATTTGCCTGGAGAATGCCCATGGACAGAGGAGCCTGGTGGGCTACAGTCCATAGCGTTGTAAAAAGTCAGACACAACTGAAGTGACTAGGCTTACATGCAAGTGGAATCTGGACTTGGACTCTAGTTACTTCCAGACTCAACCTTAACTAAACATTTCTACTCTTTTTCAGGTTTTTTCCCATGTATTGATGCCACTCTTTCCCTCACCAGAGAGTAAGCTCCCCTAGAGACAAGAACGATATTACATCATCTAGTCCCATAGCACTTAGCCTACCATGTCCAAAAATATCTATGCCACTTGCACATACACATATTCAATAATTTCTTTGTTTTCCTTTGCCTTGTTTATTTCCCAAAGTTAAATAATTAAAACTAATTTGTAGCCTATCCCAGCTACCATTTACTGAATACTCACTATGCATCACTCTGTATTTTTTTTAATCTACAGAATATTATCATATTTTATCAACTCTAAAATATCATAGACTTAATTTTAGAGGTGCTAAGATGCGAGATGTGAAAAATAGTAAATGGTGACTATGAGGTGTCACTGATTAGAAGACATATTCCATTTTCAGAGATCTTAAAATGCAAGAAAAAATGTGCAAGAGAGGGCTTAAAAATTTTGTCCTCATTAATTAATGACTTCCCTGGTGGCTCAGAGGGTAAAGCCTCTGTCTACAATGCGTGAGACCTGGGTTCGAGCCCTGGGTTGGGAAGATTCCCTGGAGAAGGAAATGGCAATCCACTCCAGTATTACTGCCTGGAAAATCCCCATGGACAGAGGAGCCTGGCAGGCTGCAGTCTATGGGGTCGCAAAGAGTCGGACACGACTGAGCGACTTCCCTTCCCTTAACCAGGTATTACTCTTACAATCTTCAGTTATAATCTTCAGTAACTGGGGGAGGAACGAATCAGAAGTAAGCTGATTTAACTACTTCCTCTCCATAAAGTAAAATATATACATGCATAATATGTGTTGATATACTCAGAAGAATACTTATAAAACTGTCTTGCATATATTTACTTTCCCAAACTTTTTATAAAGATAAAGTTCAAAAGATCACTGATAACTCCCATTAAAAAAATCATAGTAATTACTAAAACCTAAAATTCATACTGACAAATTTTAGGCAGATAAATATGCCCAACTTTATTAATGGCAATATTTTTTTCTCTCTAGACTAGTTTGTTGAGGCTACAAAGAGATGAATTAAGTATTTTTCATAAACAAAGTATATATTATAAATCAATACCAAAGTAATTTGCCAATATACATACAATTAAACATTTAAAGGCATATAATTTCCAAATGACTGTACATTTTCACCTAACAGACTGATATATCTGCTGCTGCTGCTAAGTCGCTTCAGTCATGTCCGACGCTGTGTGACCTCATAGACGGCAGCCCACCAGGCTCCCCCGTCCCTGGGATTCTCCAGGCAAGAACACTGGAGTGGGTATTTGCTAGTAGAATAGAAAAGGGAACATGGCAATGTGACATTATGTTCAACCTCAACCTAAAGATATCTTAGTAAGGAAGTGAATAAAGAAAAAGCAGACAGAGTGGTAATGGAACCAGTAATAATTTGGTAGTGAAAATTTATTTTAGGGGTGACTCAGAGGTTAAACGTCTGCCTCCAATGCGGGAGACCCGGGTTCAATCCCTGGGTTGGGAAGATCCCCTGGAGAAGGAAATGGTAACCCACTCCAGTATTCTTGCCTGGAGAATCCCATGGATGGAGAAGCCTGGTAGGCAACAGTCCATGGGGTCGCAAAGAGTCGGACACGACTGAGCGACTTCACACACACACTATATTTTTAAAGAATTGGTAGGAGCATTTAGAAAAATCTAAACTTAGACTCTTAGTTGAGCCGCAGCTACAAGAAAGGACAGACTAAATTCCATTTCTCTCCCTCCCACTACCCTTCCTTCTGTGATAAATACTAATATTTCAAATTATTTTATGTTAAGAAAGAAGTATCACAATTGTAGAACATAAAACAGGGAGAAAGAAAGAAATATGGGGCTATTTTCAATAAATATATACGTATTTGAAGAAGTTATTATTAAATGTTATTTTAAGAGTAAAAACAATTGGTAACCAAAGATTAAAAGGTTCAGCAATTTATATTCAACCCAAGATCAGGTTCTAATATGACTTCACTGAAATCAATTTGTAGGTCAGATTCACTCAGTATTATGTACTTCAGATATTTTCAATTTGTTATATTAATTTAAAAAACTATGAATTAAGAACTAATAAGTATATAAAAATTCTCATCTTACTTCTCCATTTCTTAATGTTGTGATGACTCCTCTTGCTACACCCATTCTAAACAGTGTTTCTGTGGCCTGTGAATTTAAAAGAAAAAAAAAAGCAAAGATATATCACCTGTAATCTGTATTTAACTGTACATTCCAACACCAAAATGCAAAACAATATTACATTTTTCAGGAACTTCTAAAGAAGCATGCATAACGTATAATAAGCTTTATACTATACTCCAAAAATATCATTTTGAGAACATTTTAATGTTATAAAGAGCTCAAACTGCATTGTTTCAAAGGTTATTTTGATCTGCTATTATCACTTCACACCTATAGTTTCAAATTAGAACACTTAAGTATAAAACTTAGTTTGGTTAACAAAAATTAAATAAGAACTTAGAACTTGAATTCAATTCAGAAATTACCATTTATTCTGATTGGTATACAAATATCAGTCCAAATCAATTGACTGGTACCAAAATACTGACAGAAAATGAAGTAATTCTGTGATGCCATGTATTAAATAGCACCTGAAAAGACTTAATGCTTTCTATACACTAACAATGAACAATCCTAAAAGGAAACTAAGAATTTTGTTTATAACAGTATCAAAAAAAAAATTTTAAGACATAGGAATAAATTTAACCAAAGAGGCAGAAGACTTATTCACTGAAAACTAAAAAACACTGCCCAGAGATCTAAAAATATGAATAAATGCAAAGACAACCTGTGTTCATCAGTTAAAAGACATAATATTGTTAAGATATCAGTACTATCCAAAATGACCTATAGAGTCAATGCTATTCCTATCAAAATTCCAATGATTTCTTTACATAAATACAAAAATCCATCCTAAAATTCATATGCAACCCCAAAGATCCCAAACAGCCAAAATAATTTTGAAAAAGAGGAGCAAAGCTGGAGGACTCACACCTTCCAATTTCAAAACTTACTTTAAAGCTACAGTAATCATAAAGATATGTATAGGCCAATGAAATAGAAGACAGAACCTGAAAACAAACTTTATAAACAGTCTAATGATGTTCAAGAAAAGTACTGAGACCATTCAATGGAGAAAGGACAGTCTTTTTAACAAATGGCACTGGGAAAACTGGACAAACACTACTAAATTTGTGAATTCAGCACAACATGAACATAATTTCAATCCATAACTCAGAGAGAGTTAAAATAAGCCACCAATAGGAAGGAAGAAGGGTTATCCATACATACAAAAAACAAGCGATAAATGAATGACTTTGCTATGACAGATTTTTACAAATGCATACAACTAGAAGTTGAAAGATTTACAGACATTTTCATTAAAAGAAAAAATTTACCAATAATACATTGTAATTTTTTCCCATTCTTAATGATATGTACACTAAATTACATCTTCCATCTTCCTGTTTCTTTTGAAAACCTTATTTAATCTAGTGATGTGATTAACAGGCCTCATCTAGGTCAGGTATATATTTGAGAAGCAAAAGGGGAAAGGCAGAGACAGCAAGCACTTGGGATAAAATACACAACTTCTCCTCTAAACCACATCAAACTACTTCACTCTTTTGTGACTCACAAACCGGAGGTAGTTTGAAGATTTAATTATTCTTTTGCACTTTCTCCAATAGAGAAAGAACACTAAATTCAATCTTTTGTTTCCAACTAAACTGATTTATTTCATGAGCTCTTCCCACCAACATTTTTAAGGACGTCTCATTCTGACAGCTCTCTGTCAATTCAGCTCAACTTCCTTTGATTCTATAGGAAAGCACTGGAGTGGACAACATTCTTTTGACCTCTGCTAAAGAGACCTGCTTTTAATTTACTTGTACCCAAACAACGACTAACAAGTGTCCGAAACAATGAGATACAGGGCTAATTCTCAGCATCTGTAAATTTACCACTAACATATTCTTCATTGAAATTTCCCTCTCTTCGAGTTTTGATAATAACTAAAATGATTAATACTAAAAACATTCATTAGACATTTGTCAGTGGCAGAGAAAAAAACATCTGTAGTTTCTCAGTTAAAAGCAGGTTAGCAAGAGAGACTGCTTTTAGGAAACGTGTTGGATAAAGCAACTCAGGGACATGAAATCTAGATGGAAGAAATGCAAAGTTGAAGAATGGATCCTTGTGTTTGGGTATGTGGGTGTAAGTGTGTGTGTATGTGTGTGTGTGTGTGCATGCGTGTGCACACGCACAGGCCAAAAAAAGATCCAGGAGGATCTTTTCTAATATTCTATCATGCACATATACCATTTGCTAACAGTAAAAAGAAAAAGGGAAAAATAAAAGTCACAATTGTTATACACTAAAAGATGAAATAGATTTAAAACAGAATTTTGGAACAGTGTAAAATATTATAAGACAAGCAATACTACATTGAATGGCTCCCAAAGTGAAAATAATCAAAATTCAACAGAGATTCATGTTCTTATAGTCTAATGCATTTTAATTCATTATATCAACACAAAATAAGTCATCTTAACAGGAAATATATACTTAATAGACTTCACCTTGAAAATCATCATATTATAGAAAGACTTCAATGGGTTAAATTAATATGTAGTTTATACATATAAATAGAAAAGCTGTATTTAGCATATATTTATTTCCTATTTCCTATATTTACTTCCTATTAGTGAAGCAACTAGAATTCTAGTTATCTTATTCCCACTATTTACTATCTTGCTAAGCCTCAGACAGGTTGCCAAGATAGTAAATAAGACCTGACCTCCTCTGTAAAAAGGTGACAGTTAATATCAGCCTGTTTTCCTGTGTTGGTTAGTAATTATGCTAATGTATGTGAAAAGCTGGTAAAGAGCTACATAAAGGTAAAATAGTGAATCCAGGGTCTACTTTAGGACTTCATGAGATGAAGAGATGTTTGATAAAACACTCATTTTTATGTATTTCCAGGGCCTTAAAAAAAATAAAATAACATAAAGATTAAGAAAGCAGTTTTAGAAACAGGCTGTTCAATTCAAAATCTAGCTTTGCTATTTGTAAGATGTGTGATCCAAACAAGCAATTTATTTCTTTGAGTGAAACTTCACAATTAACAAAATCAGGATAACAACAGTATGGAACTCAAGGAAAATTATAAGTGTTTAATAGATAATTTTATTGCTATTAATATCCTAAAGGAAATACAAAATTCCAATTCTACCTTAAAAAGTGGTCATCAGATTACAGTTAAAATACAATTAAAAACTTCATCAGATGGGAATTAAAAATGTACTATATAAAACAGTCACCACAATTAGCACATTATACCATATGGCTATTTATTTATGCTAACATTCTTGACAAGACAATAGGAAATAAAGAAAACTTACATTATTTCAAAAAGATTAATTTAGCAACAGAAATAATATGCAATAGTCATTCCCCAGCTGTTTATCCTGGCCACAGAAGAAAAAGAGATTTAAATACTGAAGCTTTTAAGCACCAGCTGCTTTCCTTCTTTATGATGATAAAAATACAAAGTAAAAAATAGGAAAATTGAGCATTAGCTATCTCAGTTCAGTTCAGTTCAGAAGCTCAGTCGTGTCCGACTCTTTGCGACCCCATGGACCACAGCACCCCAGGCCTCCCTGTCCACCACCAACTCCCGGAGTCCACCCAAACCTATGTCCATTGAGTTGGTGATACCATCCAACCATCTCATCCTTTGTCATCCCCTTATCCTCCCACCTTCAATCTTTCCCAGCATCAGGGTCTTTTCCAATGAGTCAGTTCTTCTCATCAGGTAGCCAAAGTACTGGAGTTTCAGCTTTAGCATCAGTCCTTCCAATGAATATCCAGGACTGATTTCCTTTAGGATTGACTGGCTAGATCTCCTTGCAATCCGATGGACTCTCAAGAGTCTTCTCCAACACCACAGTTCAAAAGCATCAATTCTTCAGCACTCAGCTTTCTTTATAGTCCAACTCTCACATCCATACATGACTACTGGAAAAACCAGAATTTTGACTAGATGGACCTTGTTGGCAAGGTAATGTCTCTGCTTTTTAATATGCTGTCTAGGTTGTCATAACTATCCTTCCAAGGAGCAAGCATCTTCTAATTTCATGGCTGCAATCAACATCTGCAGTGATTTTGGAGCCCTTAAAAATAAAATCAGCCACTGTTTCCACTGTTGACCCATCTATTTACCACGAAGTGATGGGATCAGATGGCATGACCTTAGTTTTCTGAATGTTGAGCTTTAAGCCAACTTTTTCACTCTCCTTTCACTTTCATCAAGAGGATCTTTAGTTCTTCACTTTCTGCCTTAAGGGTGGTGTCATCTGCCTATCTGAGGTTATTGATATTTCTCCCGGCAATCTTGATTCCAGCTTGTGCTTCATCCAGTCTCGCATTTCACATGATGTACTTATTCTGCAAAGAAGTTAAATAAGCAGGGTGACAATACATAGCCTTGACGTACTCCTTTCCCGATTTGGAACCCGTCTGTTGTTCCATGTCCAGTTCTAACTGTTGCTTCCTGACCTGCATACAGATTTCTCAGTGAGCTACAAGGGAAGCCCAAGAATACTGGAGTGGGTAGCCTATCCTTTCTCCAGTGAATCTTCCCTACCCAGGCATTGAACCAGGGTCTCCTGCATTGCAGGCGGATTCTTTACCAACTGAGCTATGAGGGAAGCCCTATTAGCTATCTGCTCCTAACTAAAGAATCACAGCATGACAAAAATCTAGCCATATACGTTCAAACTACACAAAGGCATAAGCTTAGCAACTGAGACTTTTATGAAGTCCCTAAACCTTTCTCATACTCTTCCCTCCAGGCAGCTGCCTACACCCCACCGCTTTCCAGCTCACGAATTACAATTCATAACCTCAGGGCCCTGGCACTGCAGCAGCTACAGCCCAGGGAGCGAAGGCTCTGAGAGGAACTCTGTCTAGCCAGGGAATAGGGAAGAGGGGCTCAAGCGAAGCAGAAAATGTATAAGGAATTAATTTCTAGCTTGCGGGGGCAGGGGCGGGCGGG